>JAUEJL010126140.1:0-11544 GCA_032274825.1 Drosophyllum lusitanicum | reverse complement strand
GCTTATTTTTCGAGCTTATTTTTTATAAGCTAGTTTTTTCTAGCTTATTTTCAGACTTTTGAGCTTATTATGAGTTAGAAGAAGAAAATAAGTCAGACTCATAAAAAATAAGCCAGAAAAAACGAGCTTATGAAAAATAAGCCCGGAAAAAAAGCCTTTCATAAGCTAAAACAAACACCCCCTAATATCAATACATGCGTAGTACAAACATATTAGTTAATGGCTTGGACAAACAATTACTTACATAATTTGTATTATAGTTCAATTTTGTAGTTAAAATGACCAAACTTGTATATTATGATATAGGTGATCTTATTTATTATAACACAAAACCTAAAATTTAAAATGGAAAAGCAGTAAGTATTTGTCGAGAAATATACAAAACATACAATAAGAGGAAGATCCACAAAATCAACAAGACTAGTCAAGAACAGATCTAAAGAACTAAAATCATAAAAACTTATGTGTAATTCTTGAACAATTAATTGATTTTGTGGATTTGGAGGCTTGATTATTTAAACCGATCAGAGTCCGTAAATTGCACATCACACCCTATTAGTTTTGATATATTGCATGTTGCGTAACACTGCTTCAATCTTCATCATTCGTTGTACGGAGCATGAATTATAATTGGAGTAACTTGATTATAAATTAACTCACTTTGACAAATTATATATTTGGAAATTGGACTGATTGAAGAATGAAGAAAGCTAATCATCTTTCAGCCCCCTCCCCTGTCTTTGCTTCTGAACGTGAGTAAATATATTGTTTTTAAAATTAAGGAATATTGTTAGTAAATGTAAGACTAAGAATTGAATAATTCAACGTGAAAGTGTAAAATAATGAGAAACATAAAATCTACATGGCATGTTTAAATGGAAACATGTTGCTCTATTATACTTATGTAATACTTCCTTCGTTCTTAAAATATTATCTATTTTTAACTTTTTAGTCTTTCACTTTTAAATTTGTCCTTAAATATTTTTTTTGTATATTATATAATATTTGATGCAAAATTTATGAAATTTGTTTTAAATGTATTTTTATTGGTATAATTTTTATTACGTATTATATAATACAAATAGAAATATTTAAGGTCAAAGTTGAAAAATAAAAACTTTAAAAAGTTAAAAGTAAACAATATTTTTACGACGAATAAAGTATCGTTCTTATTATATTAACGTCGTGTAACGTTCTTGTTTGTGCACACTAAAGTTTAATTTCATAACATTTATCAATTTTCTGGTGATGTTTTATATTTATATAAACCTTACTGATAAAAACAAGTTTACAACTATAATCTTTAAATTAATCGATTTAGGAGGCTGTATGCATTAAAATTTTGATTTTGGTTGACTTTAAACATTAGAATTATTTCCCTTTTTAGCTATTTCTTTGTATTTCACTCATTTGAGAAAAACTTAATCAAATTCACCCATTCATAGGCAATGTGCTGAAATTGCCATAACTACCTAGACCATCTCTTAGAGAGCCTATACATCACATGATAGCTCAAATTAATGGTTGTATGCAAGATTTAATCATTTTCAAGATTAATTGTTGTAACATCCCTAATTCTTTTAAACCAATTTATACTTTTAAAAAGTCATTTTAATACCATTAACCAACTAGTTTATCAAACAGCGGAAGATTATTAGTTAATTAACTAACTAATTCATTTGGATATTTATATAAGTTTTTGAAATAATTTATGGGAAGCTTAACTACAACTAGTCTGTTGGGTTTTGATGTTGTTTGTTAACTGGTTGATGAAGGTGAAGTGTGGTTAGTACCGGTGAAAACAAGTTAGTATAGGTTGGGTAGTTAATGTTGTTGACAGAGTTAGTGCTAGTAAAATCAAAGTTAATGCTGCCGAAGGGAAATCTGAAGTTAATGCTGCTGATCGTGATAAGTTTGAATTCTTTAATCATAGGGATGATAATTATGGATATGATTGATGTATATCTCTCCATAATTAAATGATTCCGTTAGCGAAAATATTAGATTCTGTTATGTAATCAAAACACTTTAAACCTTCACCGAAAGGTCACTGTTATCCAGAAAATGCTTCCAACTATTTGTAAACCCCTGGCTGAATTCAAGTACTTGACATTGAAAACCATCCGCTTTCGGTCCTAACCACAAATGTGATCCACATCATGTGTTTCAAGAATATAACCATGTGAAATATTAATCATATCACAACATAGCATACAAAACCGTGTTCACAGATATTAGCCATGTGAAGGTGTGCTATCAAATTATGAATAATCTTATAAATATCATTCATATAGGTGGATTCAGGTTTCCCTACAAATTATGAGTGTTTGCGTTTTAGCTTATAAAAGGAGAATCAAAATGGCGGGTGAGTAGACAGTGAGGTTAGTAGGGTTGGATTGAATGGTTGGGCTAGTGTTATAAGGGGTAGCGAGTAGTGCTCAATATTATAATCATATTCATTTTTTACGCGGTAGTAAAGGTAGCACTCTTCTATACACACAATATATTTTGTTTTCCTTTTTTCAGTTATAATATCTAGCCTAGAGGTTTTTTTGGTTCTAAGGAGGTTTGGTCTTTGTTTCCGGCATGAAGTTATAAGGTTTGCTTTTAACCTTGATTTGTCCTTTTTTGTCTTTTGGATAGATACATCTCCATAGCCGAAAATTTTGTTGTGTTATTGTGATATTTTTTTTTATAAAAATATGGTTTTGGGGGGGATGTGATGGTCTGAAAACGGTTGAGGTTTTCTATATTTGGAATTCAAATGGATTACTTTTCATTTTTTGATTATCAATTATCATGACAAGATGTTGATAAGCATGATTGGTTCTACTTTTTGGAGTAATTTCTCATAAATGGAGGTTCTACTTTGTAGTAAAGCGAATGTGGACGTTTTGCAAAAGGATGTAATAAGGTTAACATTAATCATCACATAGTTACATTAATCTTTATGGTACCGAGCCGGGAGGAGGAGAGAGATAAAAGTGTATGTTAGTGAGAGAAAATGAATTTAAAGGGAAAAAAGATAGCGAGATATGATAGGATGTATATTTTCTTGTTAGTGGAATGAAGTGCGATCACATAAGAGAGGTGATATGACGTTAATGCGGCAAACCGAATAAATTGGGAAGTGATGGGTTTGTTTGATTAAACAAAATGATTAAATACCGAATAATTCAATAGTCTGAATAATTCAAAGGAATATGTATGATTTATTACAAAATAAGATATGATTGTTTAATAAATAGCTCGGCAAAGAAGGGTATTAGGGTAAATACTAGGTGCTTAATTTTTTTAGAGTTAATTACACGGATGGTCCTTTAAGATATATCCATATCACACTCTCGGTTCTTTATTTGAAAATCTTACAAACTCAGTCCTTTTTTTTAATTCGCACACTATTGATCCTTTGATTGTTAACTTTAACAGAATTATGTTAAATTTTTTATAAAGACAATTTTTACCCTTGGTTGGTATTTTTCACATGCTTTTCAAACCTAACTCAAGTCATCTTTATTGTGACTTTGACTGATTCCTCTCAGAGACAACCTCCGGCCAATTTCACCGCTGACTTTATCCATCGCCTCCGCTACCTCATCCATGGCCACCGCCGGCCTCATCCATCGCCTCCACCACCTCATCCACCGCCTCATCCATCACCATAGTCGGGCTCATCCACCGCCAACATTGGTCTCATTCATTGCCACAGTCGGATCCACCGCCACGTTGGCCTCATAAACAAAGGGCTCCTCCACACCATAACAAACCCAAACTGATTTGTAGGTCATCGATTTATAGATCTTTGTCTTGATTTAAGTGAGTTCCTTCACCACCATCTATTTACTGGCTTACAAAACCGTCAACAAACCCAAAGTGATTTAATTGGGTTCCTCCGTCACCATCTTTGAGTTGATTTACAGATCCACCCTCTACTTTTTCTTTCGACCTTTCCTCTTTCCTTCGAGTTCCTCTGCCACCATATATTTACAGTCCACCATCAAATGAGTTTGAATCAATTTGAGTTTTTAGGGTTCTAGATTGTGTAGATTAACAAATGTGTTTGAATGCGTTTCTAGATATGTGTTTGAATGAGTTTTCGATTTCCAAATGTGCAGATTGAATTGGGTTTTTGATGGGTGGGGAAACGCCACTACACCAAAGTGTGGTGGGGCTATGGTGCTTTAATGGTGTTTGCAACAGTGGTGGTGAACTTATTGGAGAAACAATTTTTCAAAGATGAGTGGTTGATATTTGTTTCTTGCCTCTTCTATTAATGATGTCATTGAGAAAGTATTTGACTTGATTCAATTAATGCTTTGATCTTTCTGTCAACCTTGTTGCTTCAAGCTCCATTAAAACTTTGACACCGAGAGAGATAACATGACCATTCATGTACTTTGCAAAAGGTAAAATTGTCTTTATAAAAAAATTTAACATAATTCAGTCAAAGTTAACAATTAAAGGACTAATGGTGTGCGAATTTTCAAGAAAAAAAGACCGAGTTTGCAAGATTTTCAAATAAAAGACTAAGAATGTGATATAAGCATATCTTAAAGGACCATCCGTGTAATCAACTCTTTTTTTATACTACAAATACACACTCCCACCTAAGTTACATCTATATCCATAATAGAACTTAACAGCTTGGGAGATATTTTAAGGCAAAATAGATCAAACGTATTTTTATGTTTCATAAAGAACAATCATAATTTAAAAAATAAAAATCAAAAGCGCTAAGTGAAAGAGAACGATTCAACGCTTATCGATCAAATGACCTTTTAGAGATACGATCCCACAAAAACTTTATGCATCATCGACTTGTATCATTTACATTAACTAAAAAAACTAATTTAAACATAATTTAGACACTTCCGTAAAGGTAGAATATCCCGTAAACCTCGATCTAATTTAGCGACACTGACAGTTCGTAGAACACTTTCAATGGCGTTACTGGGCGACGATGGCCGAGGGTACGAGCTTGCCCGGAAACTTGAATCTCAAGGCGTATGGCGATCGTGGCTTGGAGATGATTCTCTCTATGCCGGCTTCGTTCACTTCTTATCATCACCTTCTTCGTGGGAATCCTTCATGAGAACCGATGAGTCCAAGTCTAGGGCTCAAATTCAACTTCAACTCCGTGCACGCGCTCTCCTCTTTGACAAAGCTTGTGTATCACTTTTCCCCTGGTCCAATCGATCTTCTTCCTCTTCCAATTCGAAGCTCAATCCGAATTGTAAGAATATTGTCGTTCTCTAACATGTTTTGCTTTGAGTTGAAGCTATTGTTGTTAAGATCTGGTCGTAAATTGTTTTTCAATAACGTTGTTTAAGATGTCTCGCTTTGATGGAATGAAGTATCTGTTAATTTTGGTTGTCAATTGTTGAAATTACGAATGTTTTACGCAATTAATCGATCCGATTGAGTTTCATCATTCAGACACGGACATTTCTGTCTGTAAAATGTCTTCCGTCATTTAGGTCATATATGCCGGTGATTCCATTTGTAAATTTTTTTGCTCACTGCGCATGATATATAATGTCTTTTTGTCAAATGTCAAGTAATCCTGTTCTTTTTCATAAAAATACTTCCTCCTATTCTGTTTGAGAAATTGAAAGATGATTGCTAAAGCGGTTTATCATTGCTCAAGTAAATACTAAAATCTTGTAAAAAGTGATCAGTATGTGCGTTATGTCATAATAATTCTTTTTAGCGGGCTGTTATCTTGAATCAGTGTATTAAGTTTCAGTAGAAACTGAATTCTTATTTCTTGCCTTGTTGATTCACTTGTTCAGATTTGCAGTTGCATGGGGATGATGTTTATTATACTTTGGAGAATCCTACACAAAATGTAGCTTCATCTTCGAAGGTGTGTTGGCTCATTTTATTTAAATCTAACTTTCATCTTTAGTTATGAATTATTATTGTTCTGTAAAATGGAAGTTGAAGTAAACCATCGAAATTGGAATGATTTAATTGAACAGATGTGCTTTCTTTGGATTATGTACTTAATAAGTCAGTTTCATATATGGTAACAGTAGGGAAACCATATCTCTAGGGTAAGCACTTGATTTGATCGCAGTAGTGTGGGTCTGGCATAATCATTATTTAATTTTCTGAGATGTTAATTGCAGCAAATGTGCCTTGTTGTGAAGAAGGGATGTTATTGTTAGTGAACCTCATCTATGAAAGATGTGTACTTCTGTTTATTTTTAGTTCTTTTGTCATGAGATTATATTAAGTCTTCCTTTTCTTTTCACTTTATGTTCTATTAATTACGGTTAAAGAACTGTAAAAAATCCAAGTGAAGAAAGATACTAATGTGCTTGCATATAGGTTGTCTGCTGTCCCAGAAAAGGTTAATGGTATAGAAAATTAAAGGTCAAAATCAACCTTTTGCTATGCATTATATGCTTTGAGAGGGTTATTAGATGTGCCATTAGTTTAATCAGTAATCAGCTAGATCCCTTTATTATGTTTGACATTGGTGTGCCTAGTGTTGTGGCAAGCAATACAAGATTACAAGCACAAATTCATGGTACACAATAGTCTCTTACAAGAATTGAAGTGCATAAGCTTGTAGCAAGCAATTTCTCGGCACTCGTTTGTTTAAATATTCTGTAAAGATTAATGAATAAATGCATATGTTTGGTACTTTTGGTGGTACCGTTACACCATAGTCTCTGACAAAGAATGCTTATGTTTATCTCTACATAAGGCATTTAAGTCTAGAGTGTGGTGATGATGGGATGTGATTGTTAATTTCTCATATATGACTAATAGCATAGATTATACTCTATTTAAGATTCCAAACAGATCCATTGATTTTTTGAGTTGGCACTATTTGATTATCTATAGAAGGTCTCCATTTAAGAATTCTTCATTACAAACACGACAACATTATTTGGCACTTGTTTGACAAGAACTCGAGTGGAGTAGTTATTCCTGCATGATGATTACATCTAAAGAAGTGTTCCTACAAGGGTTGAGAGCTATATCATAAGGGTTATTAGATTTGTTATTACATGACCTAACTTTCGTGTACCTTTTATGTTTTATGTTACATTGTATATACTTTTGCATTGTTGCATAGGAGAAAAATTAAAGCAGTTTGATTTATTTGGCTATCTGACGACAGTATTTATGAGCTTGTCATTGTTCCTCTGCAATCCTTAATACCTGTATATAAATACACCCATTCTCGTATAAAATTGTTTTCTTTGGTGGACATCAGAAAACTTGACATTATGATTGTACGATTTTCTTATTATGGATTGTATATCGGCATATATGTTTTATTGTTTTCTTGACTGTAATTTGAATTTTGTATCAATTGAAGTTTTAATTTTTTATGCATTAAACTAGACAACTTCACCTGGGATGCCCAAAAATATTTTACAGGTTCAGTCAAAAACAAGTTTTGGTATTGGATCTAGGTATGGTGCACATGAAGATGATACTATGTCCCAAAGAATCCCAGAATCATGGTATACACAATTTTTTGAGAAATATAGAGCTACAAAACCATATAGGTTACCTTCAGGGGATCGAGAATCTGAAAAACGTACACCTGAACAGATGTCTAATTATCTTCGAATCGTTGAGAAGCATAAGAGAACCCGTGCAGTTTTTATGGAAGAACAAAATACGGGTTCAGGCAATCCCATGTTAAATAGTGGTTTAATACGAGTATCTTCTGATTTGGATGACAATGATGAAACTTTGTTTTTTCCCGAGACAATGTTTTCGGCAAACTCTGTTCCAGATAGTGCTTTACCTCCTTCAAATCAAATGGAAATTGTGCAAAATGGCAAGTCGAATGGAGTTCTTGATAACTTGCCCCCGATTGTAACCAAAAGCCCAATTATGTTAGAGAGACTTGGTATAAGGCCAGAGTACCTTAATATGGAACAGCAAGGGAATCACGACCGTGTAAAAAGTGGATCTCTTGGCACAAAGAACAATTTAAGTCCGGAGCAAGGTGCTGACATGTCACGTAAAGTAGTTTCTCGTTTGTTAGAGGAGGCTGGTTTTGATAGCGCAAGTGATGGGCCGTTGGATATATTTGGTCAATTATTTGGCTCTCGTATATCTAAATTTGGTCGTATTTTGAAAGTTCTATCCGATAGTTACAAAAAGGAGTACTCAGCAATTGAATTACTTAAAATGTTTCTCCAAACAATTGGACATGGGTATGTGTCACTTTTTCCATCAGATGTTTTAGCTTTTACATTTTTATTTTTTTTCCTTTTTTTGATGGTAAGTATCTTGTTGATTTATTTGTTATGGAGTGTTTTATATGTATTGTTACGGGTCTTATTCTAACATTTTCTTAGCTTACTCTAGAAATCTTACGGCTTTTGCTGAGGTTGTTAAAGATGGTACCAAGAACCATGTGCAGCAGCAAACACAACTGCAACAAGTTCAATCAATCCAGTCACAGTTGCAAATGCAAAATCAAACTAGTGTTCGGCAACCCCATCAGGTTAGTCAACTTCCACTTATTCTCCCTCTTACACACAAGTATTAAATGTTTTTAATGATCTTGGCTTTGCCCCTTCTCTTATATTTAACCACAACTAAACATTCAGTAATGATAGGCACCTTTTGTGTTAAATCCTTCATGCAATTTTTATCCCTATCATTATCATTCTGCATGTCTGCTTCTTTTATCTAGACACCTTTCTTTGTTTTTATATCATGTAGATGTGAGTTGTGATCATCAAATTTGAGATTTTATTTTCTATTCTATAACTTCAGGATCAAGTCATGACATGCAAATCTTGTGTTTCCACATCATACTGCTACCATAAGTTTCAAGTATTTGACCTTAATTTCACCCTTTCAAATATTATTTAACAATTTTCCTGACATGAATGAGCCAAAAATTTTATATATCACTGCAGGTACTTTTTACTGCCCTTAGTAATTATACAGGGCAACTTGATAGTGATTCATTGTGCACTAGAATATCATGGATAGACAGGGGCGATTGGGAGAATTGACATTTTATGGGGTAAAATGAAGTCTTCTACCTGGTGGACACAAACATCTAAGGACAATCATAAACAGTAAAGTTTGGGAGAAAGTAGTAATTAGCTGCGTATTTGTGCATTAATTGAGTATATGTTATTGTAAACGCCGTTAACTTTATGCATCGTTCCAAAATAAAAAAATTTCTTCATGTGAATGGACTATGTGACAAGTTGTAACCATAATATTAGAGTTTCTTATGATATTCTTATGTATATATTATCTTTTGTGATATCTGGAAAGAAAAACGCTCGACACTATTCTCTTGCCTCTTCTGTTATTTACTTATTTGCTCTTTGTTCATGGATAATAACGTAAACAGTTGTCTATTTGAATCAAATTTCTTTTGACTTTGTTGCTAAAAATTGTAACTTTTATCAACTAATATTATTTTATTTATGCTGTCTGTTATAGTTTCCAAGGCAAATGCACAACCAGATGGTTCACCCTCTGCAGCAGCAGCAGATGGTTCACTCAATTCAACAGCAACAGCAGTTGGAAAGAATGCGAAGGCGGCAACCTGCCACCCCTCGTCCTGTCATGAATATGAGTGGTAACATGAATGTGGATAACGAGAATCAAAGTCAAAGATCCATGGTTGAAGTTAAACTTGAAAACCCATCTGAGTTTCCTATAGAGAACAATGCCGCCGCCTTTGCAACAATGAATTACAGAAATTCCCCGATGCAGTTCCGCCAACAGCAGCAGTTTGCTGCAATGTCAGCTGTCCAAGCTCAATCCAACAATCAATTTCGCCCAATGTCTTCTGTCCAAATTCCCCAACTCCAGACACAAGCCCATTCACCGTAAGAACGACTTTTTATTTCTTGAATTACATTTTTTAATATATAGAAAAAAGAAATCAGATGCATATGCGACAGATATCCCAAAAATAACCGGTTCTGATAACTGAGTTTAAACCGGTTAGTTCTTGGTAACGTCAGATTAGGTTAACCTGAAACGTTTTTTTTCCTTTCAAAAATTAGGTTTTCATAAAAGTAATTAGTGTGTCAAATGTGATTATGTAAATAACTTAGTTTTTCCAATACAAGTTTATCTTACGCGAGACTTTTGGAGTTCCTATGCATGAAAAATACACTTCGCCAACATTCGAGTGGCGATTATTTATTATCTATTTTACTTGAACCGAACCATATATAAGTACATAGGTCGAGATTGCCACCTCCAATATTGGAGATTGAATTGGTGTTGTTTGGATGCAGGAACATGGGATTAGTTAGAGCTCAGCCTGTGAAAGTTGAAGCCTTTCAGGAATTGATGGGTGGGGATTCTTCAATGAAGCTCGAGTCGGACGAAACAAAACTAACTTCCCCAAAGTAAACCAAACGAATTTACATTGGTAAAGTACTCCCTCAGCTCCCAACAAAAGAGTTTCCTATTTTAGACGTTCATATTTAGTCACAACTTAATCTTGGTGTTAAAATTTGTACAAACGAACCAAAATTGGAAAGTATGTTTAGTGGATAGATTTTTATGCTTGCATGGCTTGAAAGTTGTCATTCAAGTATAAGGGCCTAAGGGGCCCTTTGGTTTCCTGTGGACAATGAAAATGGTAATAGCAATCACGTAAGGCTGGTAATTCGTGTCGTTCGTGTTCGTGTCAACATGTTTTTGACCCTTTTATTTTCGTGTTGGGTTCTGGTCGTGACCCATTTTGACCAAATGTGTTCGCCTATGTATTTTTTGGTTTTCGTTCGAATTCCTGGTTTGTTTCAACAAGAATTTTGATTATGATTTTCATTTCAATCCAAATTTCATCATTTCAATTTGACTCGAACTTTGAATTTGATGTTCTTTTCGATTCGATTCTTTTTTTATTGAACTTATAAAAATGAATAGCTTTATGGATTCAAATACAAATATTAGTGTACAACTAATGGTCTGAGTCTTCTATACTTCTACAACGATCATCATACATACATAAATAATCAAGCAATAAAGTCAAGTGAATACAAGGTTTTACTTTCAAAAGTGCCAAGTTAGAAGATGCATTTGTTCTCTGAACTTCACAATTCTTACATTTAATATTTCCTATCATTTAATTAATATAATTATCTGATAAGGGTATATCTTTAATTAATCATTCAAACACACAACTTAGATAAAGGTATATCTGTATCTATTATTAATAAAACATCCTTCAGTTGAATATTTAAGGGAATTAAAGGATTATTTTAGAGATTTTTGAAGAAAATGTATCAGCTCATCCACATACTTGTCTTGAATAATTCTGTCACTAAAGAGAGACATCATCTGTTTAGCTTTTTCTCTATACACTTTCCCTTCTTCTCTAACCATCACAAGACTCAGTGAGTCAGCCAGTGACTCAGGAGCAAACGACCCATCCACCTCCTCCCTAGGAACCGTATATCCCATCTTCTTCTCAACTAAATAACTAGCAATTAAACCTTGATCTATCAACAATGGCAGCAATACAAGTGGCTTACCCAGTTGAAGCCCTTCCACCAGTGAACCCATACCTGAGTGAATCAA
>JAUEJL010126129.1:0-11545 GCA_032274825.1 Drosophyllum lusitanicum | reverse complement strand
TCGAAATTTACACTACGCGTACAAAATTGGATGGTGTCCCGTGACCCCGTTGGAAGACCCTTGGGTCCGCCCCTGAAGTAAACCACCCAACCGATAACCAAAAAGCAAATATTTATCTCTATAGAGAAAATAAGCATAACGCGACATAGTTGAGGGACTGTTCTTGTAATTCACTTATAATCTTTCTTTCCTATGTATGGATATTCCCCCATTTGACTTTCCATAATGTCTCCAAATTCAAGCTTTTTTTTATTCTATTAGATTTGATCTGAACAAAAAACCGAACAATTTACTAAGCTGATTTCATCAAACTTGTTCTGGATCTTTCACGACTCTTATTTCATCTTCATCTTCGCGTATTCAAATATTCAAATCTATGCATAATTCATACAAGTTTTATTGAAATTCGGAACCCTCAGTTCATGATTGGGTCGCCGGCGGCAGGTTTTTCCGGTCAAAAATTACATTTGTTGGTGAAATTTTGTTGAAATTACGTGAATTTAGAAGTTGATCTGTTTTTCTTTCTGTTCGTAAAGAGTTAGGGTTTTACGAAGCAAAAATATACAGAAATGCCATTGGAATCGTCGACGTCAGATCATGAACCGGACGATTCCGATACTGAGTTCGTCGAGATCGATCCATCAGGTCGATATGGTCGGGTTAGTACCTTTAATTGGTCATGATTTTTAATGTTGATTTGACTAAATTTTGTTAAATTCTGAATTTGTTTCTAATCTGATGGTGATATTGGGAAATTTGCAGTATAAAGAAGTGCTGGGAAAGGGGGCTTTTAAAAAAGTGTATCCTTCTTTTGCATTATTGTTCTATACTTCATTTCTTTAAGAAAAATACAATAAAAAAGTTTCCTTTGACATTGGATGTCAAATTGTCAACCAGTTTATGAATTATGCTTTAACCTCAAACAACTATTTCAACTAAAGGCAATGTTGGTGTTCCATATGAAATTTGCATTTGGAAATTACTAGGTTTGACATTGAAAGTGAAGGTGTAGCTCTGTTCTTGAGAAATGGAGGATGCAAAGGTATTTTTTTTTATTCCTTGATCAATATTGGAAATATAGATACAAAGCATTTGATGAATTGGAAGGAATTGAAGTAGCTTGGAATCAAATAAAGGTTTCTGATTTCTTAAGGAATCCTGAGGAGCTGGAGCGTCTGTACTCAGAAGTTCATTTGCTTAAAACGCTTAAGCACAAGAACATTATCAAGTTTTACAATTCTTGGGTTGATACCACAAACGAGCATATCAACTTCATTACCGAGATTTTCACATCTGGGACATTGAGACAGTATGTTTGATTTGTTTCTGGTTGTGAATTTTGTTGCTAAGTGCCTAAGATATACTTTTGTAATGTACTCGGTGTAGAGATATGTTCTAAGGTATGGCAGAACATCAT
Organism: Drosophyllum lusitanicum; assembly: GCA_032274825.1. Lineage (NCBI taxonomy): Eukaryota > Viridiplantae > Streptophyta > Magnoliopsida > Caryophyllales > Drosophyllaceae > Drosophyllum > Drosophyllum lusitanicum. The sequence continues at coordinate 10,128 of JAUEJL010126129.1, read as the reverse complement.
TGACATTTTTATAGGTATCGCAAGAAACATAAGCATGTAGACCTGAGAGCATTGAAGAAGTGGTCTAAACAAATATTGGAGGGACTTTTGTATCTACACAGTCATGACCCTCCGGTTATACACCGTGATCTGAAGTGTGACAACATTTTTGTAAATGGAAATCAAGGAGAGGTAAAAATTGGAGACCTTGGACTGGCTGCCATTCTTCGCCAGGCTCGTTCTGCTCATAGTGTCATTGGTGAGTGCATGGTTTTTCGAGGTGACATATTTCCATCTTTATGATGCTATGTATCATAATTACATTAAAGCTATTTATCTAGAGTGATTGCAATATATTATCTTCAGGAACTCCTGAGTTCATGGCACCAGAGCTTTATGAGGAAGAATACAATGAACTTGTAGATATATATGCATTTGGTATGTGCTTGCTGGAACTTGTGACATTTGAGTATCCGTATTGTGAATGTGCCAATGCTGCTCAGATATATAAGAAAGTGACATCAGTAAGTAATTCATATCACCTGCTCTTTTATTTCCATAGTTTATGCACTTACCTGTGGTTTAAATTACAACATGTGTATTTTTTTTTATTTAAAACATCAAGGAAACTCACAGACTAAGGGCTTAGACATTGGAGGTACCATTTGACCACAGGTCCTTTGGTTGCATGTCTGTATACACACGCATGATACATAGATCATTGTATAGGCTGGGGTGTGAGAGAGACATAGTGTGTCTGAAGGAGCAATATAAGTAATGATCATCTAACTTGTAAACATGCCATATGATTGTCACTTGACTGGTTAGAATTCATAAGAGGGCTCAAATTTTGGTGGTTTGCCACTTTGCCAGTATTAGAGTCTAAGGACACATTTGTGTATCATATCAAACTATGCATTTTTTGGTTCTTCAAGGTTCTATATGGTTGTGATTACATCCATTTCTGTGCTTTATTTGATACAAGTCAAATGATTGAATGGTGAAAGTATTATGTAAGCAGCAGGAACTGATTAAGGTTCTGGCATACTAGCAAACTAATGTTTTGATCAACTAATATCTTTGTCCAAAATCGAACTACAAACAAAAGTGTACATATGACCTGGGGACGTGAAAAGTGACAGTAGTACCTTACTTCCATAGCAGATTAACAGCATTAAGTACGCCTTCAATCCATTTGTTCTGTGCACATTGGTAGGTTCTGCATATTAAGGCAAATGTTCTAGCAACTTTGATGGTACCCGTTCATTTACATCAACCTGTGATTGATATGCTTTAAAAATTAGCCAAAAACAGAGGGGGTATCTTATCCGACTTTGCAAAGTTGGATAAGATACTCCCTCTCTTTTGGCTAAGTTTTAAAGCATATCAATCACAGGTTGATGTGGAATGAAAGGGTACCATGGAAGTTACTTCTATCATGACGAAAGTGTATTTAAATATTACAATCAAGTTAAATGTACGTGAAGATCAAATTTTTATTTAGCTTGGGGCATTTAGAATAGGAAATGCTGATGTCATAACCAGTAGAACAACCATATCATAAAAAAAAAGGTCTTTTACATGAGGTGGTTATGAATGATGCCTGGCAAATTTGTTCCATTTGCTGTTTCTCTTTTGCATGCTAATATGATATATATTGGCAATTTAGTCCAGGATCACCATTCAAAAAACTAGAGAACTCTGCTAAAATTTTGAGAACCAGCCTTTCAAAATTATATGAATTTCTTATAAGTTTTAGGACTTTACTGATCACTCAATTTTTTGAAATCTAATGTATGGTAAGTAATGATGTTGAGCTTTCTGAATATTGAAGCAACAACTTCTTCTACACCTGTAGGCTTTCATTCTCACATGGTTAAAGTGAATGTCTTGGATTTTATCAATGAATATGGGGTGCTTGGATTGCGTATTGTTAATGATTTTGATGAAATCACTATAGTAGGTTTTTAAGGTTTGGATGAACAAATCCTGTTTCTAGTTATCTCGTTGCTAAGGTTTAGATAATCAGTTATGGATAATTATTTTTATACCTTTGCAACAGAACAAAGATTTGAGGGTAAAATATATCACTTAACTAACCTCTTCTTTTGACACAATTTGTTTCCATTTCACAAACCGTCTACTTTTTTCACAAAAAGTGAAAAACATATTTTTTTTCTTTTAATCCTTTTATCTATTAATTTCTTAAATAATCAGAATATGTCTACCATTTAAATATCCGGTTATCTTATTACTACGACTTGAATCAGCAGAAGTTCTTTTCTACCCGTTATATTACAACTGATTATTAGATTATAGTTATTCAACATCGCAAAATCACTTTCAAAACGCACATCCTAAACCCTGTAAGTCTCTAACAGGACAGTCTATCATGTTGTCTAGTCAGGGAGTTCAAATGTTACCAAATCGTAACCCTTTGCTCTAATGAAACATGTTTTACATTTATACCATTTATCCTCTTTTTTCAATCTTGTTAGGGTGTCAAACCAGCTTCTTTAGCAAAAGTGAAGGATCTTGAAATCAAATCATTTGTAGAGAAGTGTATTGCTAAGGTATCTGATAGGTTATCCGCCAAGGAGTTGCTAATGGATCAGTTTCTGCATGATGAACATATTGACAGTGTAAACAAACCAAGTCAATCCAGTTCAAATCCAGGTAATATCTTATAGGCATTTCCTATATTATTTACCGATTTTTTCTTCCCAGTTTCTGATGATTTTTTATAGATGACAATGGCGATAAGCTTGACAATGGTGAAACTCCAGCCATGCCTGATACCGCTAGAGATTTCACTGTGAAAGGTCAAATGAGAGACCTGAATACGGTATTCTTAAAACTACGAATAGAAGATACCACAGGTTGTCTATTGATCTTTGTTTATTTTCGATGAATTTGGAAATTTCTACCCATTTGATTTTGGATCTGTCGTATCTCGAACGTTTCCAAAAAAAGCTAGAAGGGGACATGTCAATTGGGTCAAACAAGTCGAAAGTCGTCCAAAACCTATTTTTAATATATACAACCTTCTAAATCATTTTTTTGTTTTTATAATCATAATTAACACATGAGTAAACTGTCTATAATTCTCTTTTATATAAAATGGACCGAAAAAAAAATGTTTCCTGGTCAACCCAATTTGAGCTTGTCTGTTTTTACCCATATACTAAAAGTGACCCATTTTTAATCTGAACTTGTTTTGATCTGTTACATTACCTGCCCATTTGCCTGTTATAAATGCTGGAATTTATGATCTTCCAATTTTATTTAATCTAACTTGAATGTTGAGGTTTTGCAATGTGGGCCAGGCAATGTTCGGAACATTCACTTCCCATTTGATACCGATAATGATACATCAATTGCTGTTGCTAGTGAAATGGTAGAAGAACTTGATTTAACAGATCAAGATGTCTCCACAATCGCTGAAATGATTGATGCAGAGATTCGGTCATGCATTCCAGATTGGGCCCCTAGAGATTACTTTGATGATCAAGATGAAAATGAACCTTCGGGTTCTGTGGACTCCTCGTCTGAACCCCAAAACGAATCTACATCCCCTCTGACCATTAAATCTTGTGCTTCACCTGGACTTTTAGCTCTTGAAAGATTACCTTCGGGTCGAAGATATTGGAGTGACTCGCCCAAAGGATGCTACTCTCCACTTAGACCAAGACCTTCAAATGTCTCTGAAGAAAACACACAATCAGAAGCCGTATGCAGTGAAAATACAGAAGCAACTTCACCAGTAAATGATGAAGTAGAAGATAAAGTTGAAACAATTGTCGAAAAACTCGAGAATTTGTTAATCGAGCAACAAAAAGAGTTGGATGAACTCAAAAAGAAACACGGTTTGGTTGTTTCAGATATTTTGAAGAAACTTCCTCCAGAAACTCGTCAAGAAGTTGTTAACATCTGTAAAGTCGACATCTCAGATACCGATCCCTCTTTTCAGATGTAAGTTTTTGGCATCCCTCAACTTTTTTACAAACTCTCGAGTTTGATTTGAGGGCATTCCCAGAAATATAAAAAGATCTGCCCATTGCCAGGAAAGGCGGCGAGCATGAACAAGCAGCCAAACCTCTTTTCATACACAAGTTTAAAATTGGTAATGAGCACTACAACCCTTCCTGCACGGGCATTGCTGTAGTTCTGAGAAACGACAAGGTGAGTCGTTGAACTTGTCACACGGTTTACTTGTAATCGTTTTACCTTTCACAGGTTTTGCAATGTTTTTTTAAGTGTATACTTGTACATACATACATACTCTTTATGTATTACCACAAATGGGCCTTACGTCTTCTGATTTTGTTCGAAAAGTCGAGTTTAATTGTGAATTCTACGAGATATAAGGGTTTGAAGCATATGTTTGTTAGGATCTTGCAACTCTTTTCAAGTTTTTTCTTCTAATGTTTCTTGACATATGTTCCGAGTATAAATTTAATATATCTGTTGATTATTTGATTATTATCGGTGTAATTTAGGCCTTTTGATCAACCTGGTTGGCTTGTTTTGACATTGTTTTCTCCTGGTATAAACATTATGCTTGTATGGTCTATATATGTAAGGTTATATCCAAATATATAGTTTAATCAAGGATTAACTGCATGTAATTAACGAAAAAAGCAGACTGCAGAAAATGAACTAAACAAAATAAATTACTAAAAAAATTAAGAAGCTTGATTACAGGGCTGTTAGAGTACCCGCAATGGGTGCTCGTTATAACACATCACGAGCCAAAACGAGGTTGTAATCTCGCTATAGCAATTGCCCTCGCCGCGTTACTTCCTCGTTATGGTGTGCCTCGTCGTAGTGATAATGAGGCTCTTGCCTCGTTATCTTTTTTTTAAACCATAAAATTCAAACCAACGGTAACATTTAACATATATGTATACAAGCATTTTCATCTTTAACACATGTACATTCAAACTTCTCACCATTTCCTTCTCGTTTTTCTACTTATCTCTTTCAAATTCAGATAAAATCACCACCACCATCTACTACTTTCTCCTAAATTATGACTCGCCCAACTAAGATCACCGTAAATTGCTATAACGGGGAAGTAGAAGCGTACCCTTACCCCCATTATTGTGGTGGCGAGAAGTATACGCTTACGGATCTCTAGATTATTGGCCGAAGCATTCGGATTTCTCTATGATCATGCATTGAAGGTTCCATAAATTTGCTGACTTGTATTACCACGCCCCGTATGACATAACCGCAAGGAGATTCTTGATTTCTAACATTGATTTCGAGTCACTAATTTGCCCTAGAAATCTGTCAAGAAGCAAACGATTGAGGTAATGGATGCAATTTTGAATATTTTTTTTAATGTAACCGTTCACCACGAGGGTTTATTCATTCCAAATCCCCTATCTTGTGGAGCCGATGAATCAAATGATGTGGTAGACATTGATTTTGCAGCAATGGACTTCAATGGACTAACAACTTTCTTGAAAAGGTTAGTGACTTCACCATATGTGCAAATAGGGGTAGGCTTGCATTATATGTTGAACATCATGGGTACAATGTGTCAGATTGGATTGAAGAGGTGATCACTAATAAGATATAAACTGATATTGCTAGTGATAATGAGACTAACATCCCTGGCTATGTTGACTTACAAAATGTACATGACCACATTAAGGATGAAAATAGTGAAACAGTGGCTTCTAGTCAGAAGGTAGATAATGTCTATGCTTCTATCATAAATTTTGAATTCTTGGCATAGTTGCACAAAAAATCAGATATTGATTTTGATGATTGTGTTGTTAAAGAAGAGGGAGTAAATGAGAGTTTAAAGGAGGAGGAAATTGATGATTTGAATGTTGATCAACAGTTTAAAGTTAAGAGTGGAGTTTGTTATCCTATACATAATCCTTTGCTTCCATGGAACCAAATGGAACCTGTGTTAGGGATGAGATTTGAAAGTCCTCAACAGCTGAAATATTTATTGACATGCTATGGAGTTGCAAATGGTTACCAACTTTGGTTTTGAAGGAGTGAGCATAAGTTCTTATATGTTAGGTGTGGAAGAGATGTTAGGAGTGGTAAATGTTCTAGTATGAGAGGCAAACAAAAACTTAAAACTAATAAGTGTCCATTCAAACTTTGGGCATCCTGGATGTCAAATGAGAGGTCTTTCAAAATAAAGACAATTATTCCAACCCACAAATTTTCAAGGAAGTATGATTTGGATTCACTGATGAATTACAAGGCAGTATATGGGTCAGATAATGGAGGATCCTTCAAAATGGAGTTTAGTTATAGGGGCCTTCAAGCAGATGTTAGACAAAAGTTCTTGACTAGTATTGGACAATGTAAGAGGAGTAAGTAAATGTGGGCAATAACAAACATGTGGTAATTGTGGTGAAAAAGGTCATAAAAAGAGCACTTGTAGGAATCAAACTAAGACTAATGAGGCCCAACCAGAGAGTACTAGTAGAAGAAATAGAGGTAGGAGGTCAAACAGATCCAATATTGTTCAAATGAATGCCCAGAATGATGTGGACTTCAATGCTGCACATAATGAAGTGGGTTTGGATGATATATATTGAACAGAATGATGTGGAAATTTTCCTTGATTAGTTATCATTATCACAACTTTTATAAGTTAACGATGTACTAAATATAACTTTAAAAATGACATTTGCACTAATTATGTTAGAACTTAAAGTTGTGCCCATTTTATGATTTTAGTTAAGTTTTGCTTCTAGTCGTATTTTCTAAAAGTATAAGGTATATTGTGAAAATACTTGATAGGTATATAAATAATATAATTAACCCTATTTTATTTAAGCATTTCATATTCTAAAACAGTCTGTGTGTTCTTAGTTCTCTCTCAAGTGTTTATACTAAGATCATATATCATTGTAGATTTGCTTCAATAACCATTGATACTTGATATAATTGGGAACATACAAATTAAACCTTGCAATAATTACATTATCTTAAATTGTTTGTGTTTGTCTCCGGATAATAATTTTAAAACGGATGGAGTAATAATTAGACTCGATATAAACATAACATCCAAAGATTTTATCAAATCTTTTCTTAAAACCAATTACAATTCTTAACGAGTATTAAGATCACCTCATTAGCCTCAAAAAACAACATTTCAAATACCAGATTTTACACTATAAGTGTAGAAGTGATTGTGTAATAGTTCAATACGTCGTGATCATCGTCATAATCAGTCCTTGGGAGGCTGGTCGTGGTAAGAAAGGTTTTTTGGTTTTGTGTTTTTTTAAAGGAGTTGTGTAATAATATTATTAAATTGAGGCTTGATGTTATACTTAAGCGATGATAAACGTGATTACATAAAAAATGACATAACACTGAATAATAAAATGATATTTCATGTTAATGTATGTGATTAGCTGACAAAATAATTAATTCAATTAAAGAAAGATCTTAAAATTAAAGATGTAGAAGACCCAGACTACTCGAGCTTGGATTGTTAAAAACTCGTAAATGAGCTCGAGCTCGAGTGTAAATTAAAGCTCATTTATTAAACAAGCCCGAGCCTTATGTATTAGGCTCGTTTAAGCTCGCGAGCTTAAACGAGCTTTGATATATTTTATTCATTACCTACATAATTATATTACATATTTTTATATCATTACATATGAAAACACATAAAAACTCAAAATTCAAATTGTTTTTTATATCATTAAATATGAAAAAAAATTCAAAATTCACATTGTTTTTTATTTATTACTTATATAATTTAAACTATTGTTAAAAAATTATATAATTTAAACGAGCTTTAGCGAGCCTATCAGCTCGATCGACTCGGCTCGTTTACATCTCTATTTAAAATTATTTCATTTTGATTTGTAATCTTTAGATGATAAATATTTCAAATCTAATATTTTTATTTTATTTTAACATTTAATATGCGATAATTCAACTTAAACTTTAATTTTTGGGAGTTAGTAAGTATAATTTATACTTTATTATTTTTAATAATAAATTTCTACTACTTAGTTGTCTGATTGTGTAATATCTAATATATCAATTAATTAATATTCTAATATTTAGCATTTAGAAATTATTATCAACTTCTTATATAGTATTGCTAGTTTAGATGTCCGTATAAACATACGGTTAGACAATTAAGAAATAATGTTATTTTTGACTAAATGAAAGGTTAAGGTTCTTTAATTGAATTGATGAAAGTTAGTTTTTTATTAATATTAAAAGATAGTTTACTTATTTGATGGATTAAATTAATAAAGTGAAAGCGTTCTTAAATTTATTTAGTCATTTTTTGTCAACCCATTTCGTACACATCGGAGAATCTTCAACCTTAGTAGTGGATAGTTACACCTTATTAAATTGAAATATTTGTTATAATAAATTTAAAACTAACGCAAATTAAATTGATTTAAATTTGAAATTAAGTTTCAATTTTGACCAAATGAATTGTTAGAATTACCCGGTTAAAGAATGATGCAAATTTTAACTAAATGAATAGTTAGAATTCTAATAATAAAAGTTAGTCTTTTATTAATACTAAAAAAAAGATAAAAGATAGTTTATTAATATATTATTATAAAGCTCTTTCTAAATCTAGATCAATATAAAATTGAATTTTATATATAAACAGCAATTCTTCTTAATTGTTTAGAAATCAACTAAAAATAAATAAGGGTTTAGTTTCTGAAAATGTATTCAACTTGTCACCTTTTGTTATTGTGTGTACTGAACTTTCAAATTTACCATTTAATGTACCTAGTTACCTATTCCAAAGGTAACCAGTAATTTTGTTTATTTTTCATTTTTTTAATATGCCACATCATTATTTAATTTCCACATCATACCATTTTAAAAAAAATAAAAAAATCATGAAGAATTGAAGAAAATTGAAGAAGAACATGAAGAACACTTTAAGAAGACATGAAGAACACTTAAGAAGAACATCAAACCTAGAAATCAAAGATGGAGAAAACAAAAATTACCGGTTACAGATCTGGAAATCGACAACCAAAACAAGACTTGAAACCCTAAATCGCAAACACACTTTGTTCAACCCCAACCCAAAATCGCAAACCCCCATTTAAAATAGAAGAAGGTACGGACAAATCCCCATCTGAAATCGAATACATATGGTGTTCAAAACAACTGGAACAAAATCGGATCTTGAAGCAATATTCGAACAAAAAAACAAACCATCGAGAACTAAAATCAAAAGTCCACATTTCGTTTTCGAACAAAAAAAGATGATAACAGATCAGATAAACTGAAAATAAACCCTAAATCGATGAAGACAGATCTGGAGAACCATGGACGAACATAAACTACATACCTGAAGTCGACAAAGCTACAGAACAGGAAGTCGATGATGGTGGAAGATAGATCGACAGTCAATGAAGACAAATCTGTAGAACCATGGACGAACAACGACAAATCGACTTCCATGTAATCCCCAGAACAAGTACCCTTAACTTCTGAACTAAAATCGAACCAAGAACTGAACTTTTGAAGATGAAGATGAAGCAATCCCAGATCCGGGTCTTAGAAATCGATGGGTTTCATAAAATCGGAACCCTCAAGAAATCAAAAAATGGGACCCCCAAACCTTCATGGAGTCACAAACCTAAAATCGAACAAGTCAGAATCCAGTGAAGATGAATCCCTTCAAGAACTAGATGCAGATTTGGAGAGATGAAGATCCAAATAACATCAATGAAGATGAAGACCTACCGCCATGTTTTAGATTATTATTATTATTAGAATTATTTTTAAAGACGGAAAAACACATCAGATGCCAACTCACCGCCATGTCACTGCCATGTCACTTAAACCGGTGACACGTCATCATATTACCTGCTATACTAGATTAGATACATAAAATAGTAAGTTTAGTAGGTTCAGTACATTAAATGATAAGTTTAAAATTTTGATATATACAATAGCAAAACGTGTCAAGTTTGATACAATTTATGAACTAAACCCCATAAATAAAGAGATAACTACAATAAAACTTGGAGGAAAAAAGCATAAGCTTATTATAACGCTAAATTTTAAATTGATTTATAAGAAGGGCAAAATACATGAAAATACAATTAACTTTGTCTTAATTGTTATTGTATACAACTAACTTTAAATTCTTAAAAATAATACAACTAA
>JAUEJL010126118.1:0-11545 GCA_032274825.1 Drosophyllum lusitanicum | reverse complement strand
TGGCTTCACGGGCCGTGAGGGCCCGTGAAGAGCAGTAGCTCGTGAAGGCGTCGTGAACAGGCTGTTTTTGGCCTTTTAAAAAGAAAACTAGTTATGAATTTTAGCATTCTGATTTTGGTTTTTCCAGAATCATTTTAGGCTTTTTAGCCTTGTAGATAAGCCCCATAATATACTAATTCATGTACTTGTATGTATTGGGTGGTTTTGGCATGAAATGTAACATCCTCAAACGAGTGTATTCGTGCGCGCCATTGGTAGGTGAAATTATTTAAAAGAATTAAATGAAAATATGTTTATATGTATTAAAATAAAATATGTTATTGGTTAGTAAATGAGGTTCTTAAAAGAATAAGAAAAATAGATAAAAATGATAAAATGTTGAACGGTTTCAAACGAGGTTTCCGAAAATATCCCCGTTAGTTAAAACGGGTACTCGTACGTTGAGTTGTAAGTTGAAAAGGGGAACGAAATACCTCTTTGTGGATAAATGAGAACCTAAAGTCGGTTCTCATTAATATCACAGCCAACACACACACACTCACGAATACACACACCTCACACACACTTATCATCTCTTCTCTGTGTGTTCTTGAAGAAAGTTCAATCCAAGATCAAGGTTGAGGCTAGAATCAAACTCAAATTAAGTCCATAATCTGTTCTTTGAGTCCTTATCATCATCATCTTCTTGATAGTAAGCCTCCTTCATCCTTGTTCTTCGTTTTTAGGTGTTTAGGTCAAGAATTGGGTAAAAGGAAATTATCTATTAAAGCTTGAGTTTTTATGTTACAATTTGTTCTAACATCAACTATAAGTAGTTAAGGATTGATTTTATGAATTAAAGATGCTAATTTGATTGAATTCTATGAATTTGACCAAATGGGTCAAAAGTGATGATTTGATGATTTAATCTTGAATCATATGTTAAATTATGTTATTGTAGTGTTTATGAACTCCTATTGGAATCCCAAACCTTGTACATATACTGGAAATTGATAATAGCAATTTAAGATTGGGTTTGAAATGGTTTTGAGCAGTGCAGAACACTGCAGGTCGTCCCTGGTTCGAGGTCGTGGCGCGATCTATGCTACAGGATGTGGTTTGCTATTTTTCAATGTTCAGGGTATATGGGATGTTGTTAGAACATTTTTAGCACATTAAGGGATATTTAAGGGTTTAACACTAGTATTAGTATATGTATGTGTTGTATGATAATCTAAATGAGAACTTGAATGTATGCAATAGGTGATTAAGCAAACAAGGAGAGCCGAAGCCGTTATACTGTTTGTTTTAGACTCACAGGTGAGTACCGGCTTCCATGAGTCCAATAAAGGGAGGTTTGAATGCTAATTGAGTTAAATGACTATTGTATGCTACTTATTGCACATTAGAATTATATGTATATGCAATTAAGATCAGAAAACAAGTATTGACATGATAAATGATATGCTAGACATGTATTTAAGTACATGTGCATATATTGTGATATTTTGATGAATACAAGTTATATGTAAATGCATGCATGCTATTGTCCCTGTAAAGGGTTATTGATGAGCTATGTGAATGTCCGGACATAAATGATAATTAAGGTCAGCTTCGGCTGGATCCTATGGGCCTTCGGGCAAAGTTCGGGATCAACGGTACTCGAGTACCGTTCCTTTCAGCATTCGAGGTGAGTGCCTTAAATGGCTAAGCCTACTGAGCCTATGGCTCTAGAACGAGCAGGTGGAGTCACTTAGGTGATGAAACCAGCACGGTTGGCAGTGTCTGATTCCCCCGGTGGAAGTTGTTGAGCTGGACTAGCTATCTGGCAAGATATAACACCCGCTGGACATGTCAGCACTACCGCTATGTGATAGGATAGCATTGTTTGCTCATTCCTGATATATGACTTGCTTTATTGTGAATCATGCCTGTCTGTATTCACTAGCTATTTTAAATAGCTAATGTTGTTGATGTTTCCCTTTTACAGATAAAGATTAGGCAGGCTTGGTGAGTTGGGGATACTTGAAGCTTTGTACATGCTTTTTGGGAGGAACACTACATTTGGTATTTTGATACAATGATCGGTTTAGGACAAGTAAGGGTTTCATGTTTGGCAGTTTTTGTATTGTATATATGTATATACGCCAAACATGTGTTTTGAAACTGTAATAGTTAATAGGGTTTGTTTGTTTGTTTGGTTTAAAAATTCCGCTGCATTGTTTTGAAATACTAGTTAAGTAATCAAACAGGTAAACACTCTATTTACAAACAGACCCATGCAGTTTAAAAACTCAAATTTTCACAGAATTTAATATTAGCAAAGGCTGTGTTACAAAATGTTATTTAAATTTTAAAATAGTGTAAATTTTGACTTAAATTTAGATTCTCAAATATAAAATTAATTTTAAATTCATCGATATACTTAACGTCTTAACCCATGTAATATACCCAGCAGTTTAACCAGTTATTATTAATTTACGAAAATGATAACCACAATCTTTAAGGTTGTGGATAAAAATAAAAAAGGTAATTTAGTTTTTAAAAATGACTCACAACTCATGTTTTTATAATCAACTTTCTATAAATTTTATACTTACTTTTTAATTGTGTTTTAACTTTCTATATATGAAACAAGGTTACTATTTTTAAAAACTAAAATCACATTTTTTTTATTCTTATCCACAGCTGTTATCATTCTCTATTAATTTATTATTACATCTATTAATTAAATAAAGTTCGCAGGGAGCGAAGCATACAACTTTAAGAATTTCGTATTGTCGAATTTAAGAAAGAGAGGAGAAGAAAGTAAAACTGTAAAAGGAACAAAATACATTCTTTTCAAATCCTCATTTTAGGAGGATAAGAATTGAATCAAAATAAACCTAAATTCTCTCTTCAAATCCCTCTCTTTTCTTCTTTTTCCTTCACAAAATGAAACTCGAAAACAAAAAAAAATTGTTTTTCTATATAGTCATTTCCTTTTCTTCACACCAAAAACTCGTCTTCGCACCATAAACTCGAGAACATAACACTCGAGAACATAACGTAAGTTCATTCGATCAAATTGAGCATTAATCACAAATGTCTTAATGTATGATTACTACACATGTGCTAAAAATTTAAAGCATGTTAATTTATGTATCAAACAGACTTAGGAAGTGTACGAATCAAGTTAAACTCGGCTCGGCTATTTTAAGCAGATCTTAAGCTTCTTGATAATTAAGAGGCGAATAGATTTGTGGGCTAGTTGTTAGAACATAAATAGTTAAAATTTGCTTCTAGTTTTTATATTCTAGAAGTATCGGGTTACTTTAATAAATACCCTTTGGGTATATAAACAATGTAATTTACCCTAATTCCTTTAAGTATTTCAATTTATCAATATTGTGTGTGTTATTGGTTCTCATGTATCTATATACTATTACTATGATCATACTAATTAAGTAATTATTGTAAATTTATTTCAATTACATTAATACTTGATACAATTTGGCTCCTACACTAGTCTTTCAGATCAAGTTCATGTTCAGATTCGAAAATCACATGCACATCCCATTATTATGTTAGCAACATAACATAAAATCTCATAATCAAGAATTGTGTTTTTTTAATATATTAATTGCTTGTAACGATGATCAATAGGGTTTTGTGGTGAATAGAGAAATTTACAATTTTGTACTTTCATTATTTATTAATTTAATTCTAATTCTAATTCTAATTCTAATTTAGTGTGAATGAATACATATGCAAATCAATCATCTTCCATCCACCTGTCGTTGTTGTATAGATGTTCACAACTCATATCACGCTGAATCTGTGTTTTTACTTTTCTTTTTCCACATCCTTCCTCTCAAGCATATCAATTTTTAGTATTAACTATAATTTATTATTAAGTAATATATTGAATATTTAACCAATAATTAATTAATAATTACATCACATCAAACTAAGAATGAGGCTTACAATATATATAATTAATAAAGCCTCTTTTCTCCCTTGGTTTTCATCTAATTTTATCACAACGAAAAGGCTGGTAGCTTAGCGATATTATGTATTAATAAAATATCTCTTATTTAAAAGGTTGAGGGTTCAAATTTCATAGTAGAAGTGTATTTAAAAGTAGGTTTAGTCGATGTGTATTTATTGTTCTAAAGCAATTTAATTTTAGAGAAGTGATTTGTACACCACACAAATTAGTCATGCAAAACAAAGAGTGATTATTTGGACTATTATACTCTTTAATTTATGGATGAAAATAAAATATAGTTGGTTGGTAAGGACATAAGAATCATGATTATTATATAGTGATTGTAAAAAGGAAAAAAGTAAGATATTTTTTTAATGGAAATCGTTCAACTTGCCATTAAATACACAAAGAAATAAGCTAACGTGTGCATAAAAGTTCATAAAAAAAGAAGGTTCTATTTAAATTTTCTAGTTTACTAATTTTCTCACCAATTTAATGATAATACTTGTAATCTTTAAAAGAGAGAGCGCGCGCGCACGCGTACACATATATATATATATAGAAAAGTTTATTTGACAACCGTTTTTATTGCGAAAATCGTGAAAACCAATCTTAGCCGTCCAATTCTCCCTCATTTAATTAGATTGCCCACCCATGAATTCCTTACATGCACCTTGCCACACTCAATCCTCCACGCTCTTCATCCATGAATTTCATTATCCAAAATGAACGGCTAAGATTGGTTTTTGCGATTCTCGCAATAAAAAAGGTTCTCAAATGAACTTCCTATATATATATATATATATACGCAGAATCACATGAGAACACCTTTTAGGCTTTTAGATTTGAAGATTAAGAGTTGAGATTTAATACTAATAAAAAACAAAAAAAAATTATGCAATATATATCGGTGTGTGGTAAAATTGAAACATAACTCCATTTAGTCTCTCTCTCTCTAAATAACCGTCTCCCCCAAAATTGTGCACCCAGATCTGAAATTTCATTCTCTCCACACCTATGTCGGCCCTCCAAATCGCCGGCCCTCCACACCAATGTTAGCCCTCCAAATCGTCAGCCCCGCATATCCCGGCGAACGATTCTCGAAGTTTTGAGGCGTGGAACTGACAGTCATGGTTTTGAAGGTGGTAAAACGACGTAAACAGTCATCTCTCTCCATGGTTTCGAAGTCGTTGGGTTTTTGAAGTCAACATTTAACTCGTCGTAGCCTACGACCATGCACCAGTGACTTCGGCGACGCCTGTATGGATGAAATCGCAAGGTTAACAAGGAGGTGCAGTTAGATCAAGGAAAAAAGTGGGATATGTGAAAATAAAACTTTAAAATCACAAGGTACATTTTATCTGAGTTGCATTTTTAGTTAAAACTTGTTTGCATTTTCATTTTTTACTCGGCTATATATTCATTTAATAAGAATAAGAATTATGTATCATCTTTGGTTTTTGCATTTTAGTGATGGATATTGGTTTTGCATTTTGATTATGTATCATATTGGTTTGGCATATGAATGTTTGATTTGCATTTTAATTTATTTTGATTTAGTTGTATATTTATGTTGCATTTTTTATGATGATCTCTAGTTCTTGTTTTTTATTTTTTCTGCTTAGATACACTTGCATTTCCGAATTTGCATATTCACAAATGCATTTTCAAAAAAAAGGTTTCTGAAATATGTCGAGATTGATCTTGAATTAAAGAGGATAAAACGCTGAATCTAATAGTATCATTTTTTTCGTTTTAATTCTTAGAATTGAATTAGTTATATCAAATTGAGAGTTTCCACTTTTGCCCTTTTAAATGAGTGACTAAGATTTGTCTTTCAGATTCTATGTATGAGGATGGTTCTATATATAACCTCACCCTATATATATATATAGGGTGGGGTTCAAGGAAGAACCCTTTTAAAAATGCATAACAGTGAGAATATGGATAAACTTTATGTTCATGTTCACCCATAACTACTCAAAAGTCAACTTTACATCCTAAATCTTAAAATCAAAATTATTTATATAATATTAACAATTTAAAGATTTGTATGCATTGATACATCATATCACAAACACTTTTGTATGCATTGATGCATCAGGTATATAGTCAAACAAATGATCAAAAAATATGACAGTTTTTAAACATCCGATCAATAAAATCAAAGGTCCAAAAGAAATGTGACAATTTTTAAATTATCCGATCAATGAAATCAAAGGCCCAAAAGTGTTCCCTCTGTTCTCATTTTAAAGGTGTTCTCATTTGATCATAACTCTCTCTCTCTTTATATATATATATATATATATATAGTGAAAAGTTCATTTGAGAACCATTTTTATTACGAGAACCACGAGAACCAATCTTAGCCGTTCAATTTCCCCTCCTTCAATTGGATTGCCCACCCATGAATTTCTTACATGCACCTTGCCACACTCAATCCCCCCACGCTCTTCATCCATGAATTTCACTTAACACTTGAATGGTCAAGATTGGTTCTCGCAGTTTTCGTTTGAACCCTCCCCTATATATCAATATACAAAAACAATTATTAAACTTTGATTCACTGTATAGTTAACTTTTTTGTAAGAACTAAAAATCGAAAATTGAAGTATGAAGTATGACGTTTTCGTTAAAAATAACAATAGATGTGATCATAAAATGAATGAAGATCTTATGTGACCAAATACACTGATGGGAAGAAAAACTTGCTAATGTATGCTACCGAGCACACGTAGTGCCTCGTGAAAGGCTCCTTATTCACCATTTGTGATGTTTGATATCACCTTTATTATACATATATTTTACGCGATTATTCATTTTAGCCGTTTATTATTCAAAAAAGAGAACAAAAGGTATTGTTTACCTTTGTTTGTTATGTTTCATGCTAAAATGATGAAAGGCGAAGAAGTTGAAGCTTAAACGAAGAAAAATCAAGAAAAAAAAGTCAAGTTTGTGAAAAATGGGAGTCGTGACATGACATGATTCATATGTCGCGATGCAACAAGAGGATTTATATCAGATTTGAAAAGAGTGGATAACGGGAGAAAACATCACGCCGCGACGCGACGAGTAACCTGTCGCGACGCGACAGACGGATATTGATTGAGTTTGCATAGGTTAGAGGATCGATCTATCTATGTATGTTTTTATCATTATTATCTAAGATCAATAGGTAATTTTGATTAGTGATTGACCAATCCTAGGGTTAAACAACAAAGTAGTTAACTTTAATGTGTGTGCCAATTGCATCCGATGATATTTATGTGTAATTAATTGATTGAATGATAATTAACAATCTATATTGATTAAGTCTTTCTTAATTCAAACAAATAGACTAATTGTGTTGATAATTAATCTCATGACTATAGGATTAGTATTTTGCATGATTATAGGGTTAAATATTATGATCACGAAGTCTAACTACTTTAAAAATGGTATATAATACTTTAATGTCCATTGCATGTGTTTATTTGAAATCAACTTAATAAAAAGAGAGAAATCGAATATAGGGATGGAAGCTTCATTCTAATAGTTTAAATCGACAAAGTTCTTTGCTTTTTAGTCTACTTGAGTAGTTTTAGTAGTTTCTTTGCCGACTAGTTCATTAAATTAGTGTTTAGTTAGTTAAAATTAGTCTTAGACTAAAAATCCCAAAAATCTCCTTTTTAATTGCTTTAATTTAGTTTAATATTTAATTGGTTGAATATAATTCAAAATCATATTCGTTCCTCTTGTGTTCGACACTCAGTCTTACTAAAACTATACTATAATATAATTAGGTTCTCTTGCATATTTGTGTTGTAGTCGGTACCTTAGTATTTTCAGTTTTATAAATTTAAAATTGGTACATAAAACGCTCATCAATGCTCGTCATGTTCGTCAACTACTCGTCCATGTTGCTCGTCATTGGAGTCACTCCCATGATAGACATTTTACTTTTTTTCGAACCAATCATACGTAAGAAAGTTAATTTGTGTAGGCCTAGTTATGGCAATGATATCGGTCATTATTGTTGGATGTTAGTCATACTATCATTGATGTATCAGTCATTTATTACAGTCATTACCAACTTATTAGAACGGATTAAGTATGTGAAAATACAAAATGTTTTGCCTAATCTAGGGCTGAGCATGAGTTGGTTAAGACCTAAAACCGAACCATTACTGATAGTTTCGGTTATGTTTAATTCAAACCCATCAGTTTCTTAACGAGACGGTTAATCGGTTAATTGGGCAGTTATCGATTAAATGAGGCGGTTAACCAATAAAGAAGTTGGACATTAAAAATATACGTTGGTAAAATGAACAAGAATTTCGTATAAGAAATGAACAAAACTTGGCATAAAAATAAATAAGAAAACTTCATGTGAAATGAAAATAAATAAATACGAGAAGTCGTATAGAATATATATATATATATATATATATATATATATATAAATATATATATAAAATAGAAAACAATTATAAAGCTTAATAATAATAACAAAAACTATAAAAAATGACACTTAAAAGTACTTTTTTAAAACATTTATATACAATAATTCTTAACAAGATTTTATATTAGTATAGATAAAATGATAAATAATACATAAAACACAAAATATTTTATTGGGGCGGTTCGGTTAATAATAGAATGGTTTTTGTGATTAACCGTAACAGAACCGCCCTTATCGGTTAACCACAATTTAGAAATCGAACCATCGGTTTTTGAAATGGTTTGGTTAGTTTGAGTCGATTTTATCGGTTAAATCAATTATGGTTAAGTTAATAGGTTTCTGTACTCACCCCTATCCTAATCCATAATTGTATATAACATATTATTAAATTTCATGTCTTACACAAAAAATTTCAAAAACTTAATGCACAGACAATAATTACCGTCACATGAGTATGACTAACTTATAAATAACATCCCATAGTAATAACTAACATTATTATCTTATTGCCACGTTAGCACCAAGTTTCAAATTATTTTTTACAAAAAAATTAGAGTAAAAATTAATATAAAAATACATATAATATAAATTTTTTTGTTAATTTAGAATTATAAAAAAAATATAAACTACACAATAAAAAGCAATTAACTTTGAAAGTGAATTTGAAGCCACTAAATATACTGAACGAGATAAATTTAAAGATTATGATGCAATTTCATATTTCTCTCCTGATTATGTCATTATTATGGAATATTAGTCATATAATTAATGTATCAGTTGGTCATAATAGTCATTATTACGTAATAAGAACAAATTAATTGTATTTGAATACAAAGTGCTTAATTGCTTTGCCTAATTCATAGTTGTATATAACATACTATTAATTTCATATCTAATACAAAAACCTTCAAAAATTTAGAACTTGTAGTAATGACTATATGAGTGACTATCACATTGGCATTACTAACATATGGATAATAAGCAAAATAATGACTGACATCACTTCTATAGTTGGCTGTCATGTCAAGGCTAGTTTTTCTTTAACTTTTATTTTTCTATGTAGAACATAATATATATAATAAATAAAATTTAGATTAATAAATTAATATAAAATACATTAAATATAAACATGTTTCATTAACTAAAAATTACAAAGATTAGAGATATAGTACATAATAAAAAGAAATCAGTTTTGAAAGTGAATTGGAAGTCGTCAAATATGCTCGACAGGATCACTTTGAAGATTAAGATGCATATCTCAATCATGCAGTTCTCTAGGGTTCCAGGTTTGTGAACTTCTTGGCAATAGAAAGTTGTGCTGTTTGGATTGCAAGTTGGTTCCTCGCTAAAATAGTTTAGCAACAAATGCTCACCACCGTCAACTCGATCTCTATCTATGTACCATATATGTTGTTATTCTCATTCGCTTGAACTTTCGGCCTTGTTTCTAGCAACACTTGAGCATATACTCGCACATATTCCACGATATTCACGTCCAGAGAAGATGAAAGAACAAAATTAACAATCAGGGACACTATGTGGTTGAGTAATGAAAGAACAAAATTAACGTGATAGTGGGATAATGACTTTTACCACACTAAATGATTTTTAACTGTATGCGTCATATATTTATATTTAATGGATGTATTCAATTCTATATATTTATAGTTTTTCTTTTATAACCTTTAAGCATAATAATTGGTATAAATATAACTATATGTTTATATTCTCATTTTTATCTAATGTGATTTCCTATGTTTTCATTAGAAGTATGTTTTATCAAATATAAACTTTTTAAAATATTATACTTTACGATTCAAGATATCAGGTTGCTCTAATATTTGAATCACCCTATTCCAAAATTTTAATTGTCATAATAATTAGAGGTGATTTTAGAAAATTAAAAATTCTATTGATTGATTAAATCTATTCAACTTATTCTTATTGAAGAAGTATTTAATCGACTTCGTAATAAACTTTTCTATGTTATTTCAAGAAATACATATAAAGTGTTTGATGAAATGCTTCATTGACATGACTAGCTATGACCTCATGACCTAGATAACTGTATATTTCGACTCATTTGACATATGGCAAATAATAATTCAATAACTAGACTAAAACTCACAAATTCATAAGCAAATGAGTTAGAACCCAAATTTGACTGGTATAAAATTATCTACTTTACTTTATTATATTTTATTTAGTAATCTAAATGCAAATACAAGGATGTATGTCATGACTTACGATGTTAGGTTCATATTTGAAGTTGTTTTTCAATACACCCTCAAGGCTCAAAATTACTAAATTATATATTTTCAAAACAATCTGAATTCTCTCATAATCCCATTTCTCATGTTTGCAATGTAGTAAAGTTTGATTATCAGAATGGATTCAGTTCGATACTTTTGTTAGACTTAGTATATTGCACTAAAATTGTATTTGTGATCAGATTATCGAATATTTGTATATCACTTTGACTAATTATTAAGAGTCTCTATTTATTATGTTGTGTTACGTTTAATTACACATTAGACGTGAAGGTTTTTTCAAGTTTTCTATACGGATCATTCAACTAGTTATAACATAAAAGTATGTAATAATAAGAGTTAATTACAAAAATGGAACATGTGGTTGTCACTGATTTTCACTTTTAGTCATTTAACTTTAAAAATTACGAAATATTCACTGTAGTTGTTATTTTGTTTCACTTAATTTTGATCATTTAGGCTAACTCCAGTTATCTTTAACCATTAGTCAAATGGTAGTTTAGTCTTTTTACATCTTATCTCTGTTACCAAACATTGTTACTCCTTTATTCATTAAATAAATAGTATTAAAAATAAAAAAAATAAAAACAGTACCTAAACCCCATAACCCTCTTCCCCTTCGATCCCCCATCACTGTAGTACCTTCAAAAAAAAATAAAAACAGTACCTTCAAACAAGCTGATCTATCGATTGAATGTACAGAAATGGCTTCCAATATAACACATATGCATATGATCGGGTTTGTATGCGTGTGTGTGTGTATCTATCTTCTAATATTAATAAAAGACTAACATAAATATATATGCATATCTGTTGGGGGTGTTTGTGATAGCTTTATCAAAACAGCAAGAAGGGTGTTTGTGATTTAGGGCAAAATCGAAAATC
>JAUEJL010126107.1:0-11545 GCA_032274825.1 Drosophyllum lusitanicum | reverse complement strand
CTGTAAATCTTTTATTGTTTATTTTGAGTTTTTAACGTTTAAGGGTTTTGTACTTTTGTTTGACGGGTTTTATTGTCTTAAAATATCACTCTCTTATTTGAATTCATAATCTTCTTTTCAAATTTTAAATTTCAAGTATTAAAGAAAATTTTAAAATGTTATAGTTTTACCTATAAACGGGTCATGCGGGTCATTTTTGGGTTGTCGGGTCGACCCTAAACTGAACCATTTATTTTCATGTCAACCCACTTTTGACCCGTTTCGGGTTCGTGTCACTTTTTTCGTGTCGGGTTTGGGTTGACCCAGAAATTGCCAGCCTTAAATATATGTGTTCATTCGTTTGTGTTCGGCTAAAGTTAAATGAACAAACATAACCACAAAAATTCATTCGTTTATCCGTTCATGTCGTTTATTTGTTCGGCTAAAGTTAAAGGAACGAACACTAACAAGCCCCCGTTCGTATTCGTTCGGTTAGTTTACAGCCCAAGTGACTGTTTGACTACGTCATGATTGTAATAACCAACTTGCTTACAATTCGAAGTGATCTCGATTCTCGAGATGATAGCAAGCTATTTACCATGATCCTAGCCAATGGTTAAGATTTTATAGACTTCCAAGAATTATTGGTTGGTTGGAACTTGGAAGCTTTGCGTGAGCTTGTATCTATTATGTGGCATTTGTTGTAATTATTTGATAGTCATAACTGAATTTCTACGTAAAAGTGTTTAATAAGATATTAATAAAATGAGGTGTTACTTATGTCCAGTAATTGTATGAATTGGTATGCATCAAATTGTAGAGGGTTTAATTGGACGACTTAGCAAGTAGAGAATGGTTTAAAATCCTTCCGTCTACACACACAGAGAGCATAGTACCTGCGTAATGCGGCGACCACAAATATTTTCTACTCAATAACGTATGAGGTATGGTATTCATGCACTATGACGTCATCAAATAATTTCCACCACATCCACTACCTCCACTCTCTCTATTTCTCTGCTATACTCACCACCACCATGACCACTCATCGTTGGTGATAGGGGTGAGAGATGGAGAGAAGCATAAAGAAGATTTGGTCACCATTCAAGTTTCACCGCCAAGAGATGATGGCCTAATCGTTGGTTCTAACTTTGATCTGGTGTTGGAGCTCCAAAATATCCGTCGTGATGAGAGAGAAGCAAGGGAGATGAGATCTGGGTTTTTGTGTTTGGAGCAGTTTCACCGACTATGAGAAATGCTCGCCGGTGGACGGTGAGAAGTGGTCACCGGTGGATGGTGAAGAAGTCGTCACCGGTGGATGGTGAAGAGGTGGTCGATTGTGACAAATGAAGATGTGGTCACATGTGGAGAAGTACTGTGTGGGTTTTTAACGAAGGATCTGTGCGTGAGTGTGTGGGTTTTTAATGAAGGATTGTGTTAAATGGACTAAAATACCCTTGGACATTAACCGGTAACCTTAAACTAAATAAATAGGAATATAGGATTAATGGTCAGGATTAGTTCTCGCAGTTCTTGTATAAAAAATAGTTCTCGTTTGAATTGTCCCCTACACACACAGATATATATATATATATGTGTGTGTGTGTGTGTGTGTGTGTTTGATTTTAGCCGAATATTATGCGTAACCGTTCAAAAATGTGCTTTTTACCTTTGTTTATCCGTTTCAGACTAAAAAGGAGAGAGTTGGAATTATTTGAAGCTAAATCGAGTGAAAATCAAGAATAAGTGAAGTTTAGAAGAAGAAAAGGAATAAAGGAAAAAGAAAGAAAAGAAAAAAGACAAAAGAGTAGGGGAAATTTGAAGACCGCAATGCGATCAAGTGTGGATCACGTCGCGACGAGTGGATAAGATGTGCAAGGCCAAAGATTCAAAAGGTGATGTTTATCGTGTGACAGCTCACAATCGCGACGCGATCGTGTTGAGATCGCGGCACGACCAGAGAGATAAGCCAGTTTAAAGTTCAAATGGATAATGACGGATCGCGATAACTATGAAGGTCGTGACACGATCATTAGGGGATCGCGACACGGCGGTCCTGTTTTAGCTTATCTATATATATCCATTCCCAGATATGTTGGAGGGTGAACCACCCGACTTCTACCACCATTATACTCCTTAAAATGTCCCAGAGACGGTCCAAGGTAGATTGGAGCTAAACTTTGAAGATCAAGACTTAATGATTGAAGAATTATAGTCTTTTCATCATATTTTCATACGGTTTTTCGTTCTATCTCTGTTCTTAATGTTTGTTCATAATTTCTAGAATGTTAGAATGCTTATGATAAGCTGAGTTTTCAGTTTTCCTCCTTAGAGGAGATGAGTCTTGTTAAAGTTTGTTGATTTCATTAAATTTGGATGCTTTTTACTTTATATTTATCATGTATCGCTTTTCCAAAGATCCACATGTGTTTTAGGATATGTTTTTTAGTGTTTACAAACTGAGTTTTCATAAATTATATGACCAATCTATTTGTGAGGCTTGAATCTTGATTATGTAGGACCAATAGATATTTAGACTAGTGATTGACCAATTCTAGGGTTAAACTACTAAAAATAAAATCTTTAATGTGTTTGCATATAATGACCTTTGTATGCTAATTGAATGTTTTGTTAACTTAAACAAGCATTAAAGGTTAAGTCTTTCTTGATTCGAACATAAAAGACTAATTATGTTTTCTAATTGATCTCATGACCATAAGGTAGATAGAATTGCATGATTATAGGGTTAGATAATTTGACCAGGAGTATAATCATATTAGAAATCGGTATATGGTAATTAGCTATCCATTGCACGTATTTAATTGAAATCATTTAACTTGAAAAAGATGAAATCGAGTCTAGGGAGGGAAATCTTCGTTTTCATAGTTGAATATGATAAAGTTGCTTTTTGCTTGCATTTAGTTGATTTTGGTGATTTCTTAGTAGTATGAGTGTTTAAGTTAGTTGGTAGTTGATTACGAGTGATATAGTTTAATATTTAATTAGTAGAGTTATAATCAAAATCATACTTATTCCCCAAGTGTTCGACACCCGTACTTATTTAACTATACTAAGAAAACCGATTAGGTCCTCTTGCCTATTCGTATCATTTTTTGTACTAAATAACGCGGATTTATAAATTTAAAACTAGTACGTAAAACACACATCATATATATTGATTGGCTCATGAGAAATGGAGGTGTAGTTGTACTAGGTTTCCTTTCCTTATCCTATTATTATTTCTAGTTAGTTTATCTTCATTCTTATAATATGGTGTTCGGTGGTGGAGAGAGAGCAAGTGCATGTGCTTATTCGCATGGTAGTAGTGGTTAATGGCATGATGGCGGCGGCGGCTTGGATGAGATGGCAACACACACCCAAATGGAGGATGTTGGTGTAGGTAATGGTAGGTGACGTTAGAGATGGTGGGCAATGGAGTTGGTGGAAGTGATTACAGGATCAACCACAAAAATCAAAACCTTAGGTGAAGTGGGTGACAGAGGAGAAGGGTAGTGATGTCACTTAAGAAAATAAGAAAACGAAGAGCATGGGAGGTGGTGTTGGTCGAGGTGATGGAAGCGGTGGTGCTGCCTGGTACGAGAGAGGGGGAGGAAAAGGGAGATGATAATAGTGAGAGAGGGGGATGGGAGAGAGAGAGAGTGGGTGTGTAGTCTCTTTCTATTTTTGAAAATTTAAAAATATTATTTAACATTATAAAATTAATTGAAGTTTAAAGAAAAATAAATAAATTAAAGGAGCCAGGACAGTTTGGTTTTTTCAAGGTTGGAAGGGACAAATAGTGATATAAGTTTTCGTCAATGGGGACCAATTTTGTAACTTTTGGGATCAAGGGACCCATTCCATAAAAAACGACAAATCATAGGGATAAAATATGTAAATTTACCCTATAAATGATTTTTCAAATTGTTTAGGGAATATTTCTTTTAACTTTAAGAGGCATTATAAATGAAAATTTTCTTTCTCCATCTAAACCAATCCAACGGAGGATCATAGTACACTGCATGATCAATATCAAACTCGATTGCCCACATTCTTGCCAAAAACCCTAATTCTTGCAATAAGCTTCGTTCTACGAGGTAGATCTAAGTAAAATGGGTGAGTTTCTATTTCATACATCTCGACATATTAATTATTTGTGAATCATATAAGAGATCCTAATATCTTTTAACTCTTGCATCAATTTATTTCCAAAAGTACTTGTTTTAGTTATGTATTTGGGGCATCCTCATTTGTTCGAGTTGAATTCATAGAGTGAACTGTGATCCTACGGAGGATCGCAGTAAATTTCATGATCAAGATTAAGATCAAACTCCGATCGAAATCAAACTCGACCTATCCTTGATCGCCTCAAGGACTTCTGCGACATTCTTGTTGAAAACCCAAATTCTCGAAATTAAATTCCTTATTTCCCAATTAATAAGCTTTGTTTTACGAAATAAATCTAAGTAAAATGAATGAGTTTCTACTTCATAAATCTCCACCTATTTAATTATTTTTGAATCATACGATAGATCTTAATATCTTTTAACTCTTGTATCAATTTATTTCCATAAGTATTTGTTTGAGTTACGTATTTGGGGCATCCTCAATTGTTCGAGTTGAATTCATAGTGTTACTGAAATTTCATAAATTGCATAGTTGTTGTCAATTGTCACCATCTATTGGAAATAGAATCTATAGACCAATTTTGAATCCCTCTATTGTATGCCTTCTTTAGATCTATATAAATTAATACTAGCAATTCGGGTCGTGTTCGGGTAAAATGGGTCATAT
The DNA here is from genome assembly GCA_032274825.1 of Drosophyllum lusitanicum. Taxonomy (NCBI): domain Eukaryota; kingdom Viridiplantae; phylum Streptophyta; class Magnoliopsida; order Caryophyllales; family Drosophyllaceae; genus Drosophyllum; species Drosophyllum lusitanicum. The sequence goes on along the minus strand of JAUEJL010126107.1, from coordinate 6,772 downwards.
CTTTTTCGTGTTGACCATTTTCATGTCAACCCATTTTCGACCCAAGTTAATTTTGTGTCAGGTTATGTCTGTGTTGCTTTAATTCATGTTCGGTTCCGGTTGTGTTTCATGTCGATCCATTTTACTGGGAAAAACAAGTTCTTTCCGGAGATAAAATTCGGATTCTTGAGTTGGGTTTCAGGTTAACCCAATATTCAAGAAAAAAGTTGCATATAAAATACATAAAGTTTACTTTAAAATACATAAAATTGACTTCAAAAACCGGATTTTCGGGTTAGGTTCAAGTCTCACCCCCATTTTACGGATCGGGTATCAGCTCTAAAAGTAAGTCGAAAAATTCATAAATGGAATTTAAAATTTGCTTTTTGAGGATTTCAATTTAATTTAAGCGTTATTTCTAGGTTCTTTTAACAAATTTTAAACTTACTACATTTACTTAGATTTTTATATTTGATTAATAACTTTTTATTTAACAAAACTGGGTTATTATCAACCCGACCCATCTTTTTTTTGTCATGTTCATGTCAGCCCATTTCGTGTTCGGTTCAAGTCGGGTTTCGGGTTCGTGCCTCAGATTGTCAGCCTTAATAAAAACCATATGCAGATGTTTGTGCTTACCTAAATTAATTATTGATCTCTTAGGCCCCATTTGTTTCAAAGAATTCGAAGGAATGGAATAGAATTGAAATCAAATTTCGTGTTGTATTGCGTTTGGTAAACTTGTTTTTGAATGGAATCTCATTCTTTAGAATGTCTATATTCCATCAAGTAATGGAAAGTCCATTCTATAGGTGGGTTGAATGGAATTTAAATTAATTATATTTCTTCGAATTTTGTGAATCAAACGAGACCTTATGAGTGGAAGTTCGGGGATGAGTTAATTGGAAAGCAAATGGAACCAATCTTCGATTGTTTCGCAGGAATCTCAAGAAATTCAAAGGAATGGAATGATATTCCATTCCAATATCCTGTTTGTTTGGTAATTTGACATTCCATTTCAATACTCCCGACAAATTTACAAACCAAGGAAAATATGGGATTAGAATGGAATTGAATTCAATTCCTTTTTTAACAAATAAACGTGATACGGAATTTCATTCCTTATGAATTCATTATTTTAAACTCTACAAAACAAACGGGACCTAATTGTCAAACCAAAAGCCCATTGCCACAAAAATCATTAGGAGAATAACATTAAATTATCTACACAAGTATGCTATGACGATCAAGGGGTCAATGATGTGTGTCAAGTGTAAAGAATTTTGTGATAATTTCTAATTTTTTTAGTTTTTCAAGCAGTTATTTACGCTATGTTCTTGCAGTTTTTAAGGAAATAAAGTGAAGGAAAAGAAAAGAAAAGGAAGAGCAGAATTAACTTGTATTTTTGAGTTGGAAGGAAATAAAAAAAATAGAGGACAATCTCTTTTCCTTCGTAATCACTTCACTTTTGAGAGCAAAGATTTTCAATAAAATAACACTTCATTCCCTCTCAAATTCCTTTCCTTCCCGGAAAAACTCAAGAACATATTTAATTGCCTCATTCTTTCCCTGCCCTTTCCTTCCAAAAAATAACTCGAGAACACACCGTTAACATCATGCCACTAATAAATTTAAAATTAGCTAATGGTCTTAACATCCATCCCCTCCTTCCCCTTGTCACATAATTTTTCTCTTGGATCCACCTTCATCCCACTTAACCCTCACATCCATCCACGTCAAACATTCTCTAATTTTTTTAAAAAAAGAATTAAATGTAGAGAGAGGAGAGAGATGGAGAGAAGAAGAGAGAAAAAAGAGGGGGAGAGAGCGTGAGTGAGAACCAGCCGAAGCCAACCAGCTTGGTGTGAGAGTGGGGTGACAATGGTGTTAAAGTGAGTCACGCTCCATCTAGCCTGCGCTTAGTCTAATAGTCTTAACAATTCTGACCCAATTATTATACGTGTCACACAAGTCAACCGGAACCACGTGTTAACCCAAACCTGTTTATTTTCATGTCGTGTCGAGAATTGCCACTCCTAATGACAATCAATACTCAAGGGCTTTAAAACTGTTACATGCATGTTTTCCCCCGAAATCACTCACTGATATTTACATATGAACCTTGTATTTGCTTTCTATGTGATGGTTCTCATTCTTTTCCTTAATGACCTTTTGAACCTTCTTCCTTCACTACTCAGTACGTTTAGGATTGATGTTTACTTTCTTTATTATCTCCAACCATCTCCTTTGCTAGCTTTCACTTAAAGGTTTTTTTATTCTTTACCTCTCCCTTCAGTATCCACCTCATAGTGGTTTTCATCCAATATTATGCACGTGTTGTGTCACTATACACTCACTATAACTGAACTTTGTAATTTACACATGACACCTCTGAGCTCTGATTCACGACTGTTGTGAGAGTCCATCTGACTGCAGTAAAACTATACGGTCAGTATGATTTCTGTTTCTTCATGGATCCGTCAAGAACACCCGAAATTAGTTCCTGTCTTCATTACTGTGCCTCGATTGTACTTAAATGGTGAAATTAGTGGGTTGTGATTTGTGAAACTGACTTGGTGTTTTATAAGTCAAATAAGCATTTACTGGATCATTAAACTAGTGTTGGGTCTATCTTAAAGTTACCATCTTGTACTCAGTACCTTGGGTCAACTATCATAATTTTCAGTAAGTTAATATCTTTAAGTGAGTTAAATATGAACCTACATCATCGCCGTTTTAAACACACTTTACCATGGTTAAACCCAATTGATGAACTTATTAAAGCTGCTAAACGGTATTGAATTAAGAATCAGAACTGATTTTCAAAATATTTGGAGTTGCTGTGTTAGTAAACAAAAACTAAACTATCTCTGTCCCGGTTTGCTTCTGTTGGTTCTCTTCTTGAATTGGGAATCAATTGGTTTCTTGAATCTGTCGAATGAGTTCTGATGACTAATGGTTCTGGGTGGTTGTGGTTAAGATCGGTATTACTATTCCTATAGAGTTGTTGGTCTAGTCTTGAAAACATATTTTAACAACTGTTTTTTTGTCAAACCTTTGAGCTAGAATACCACCAAACTGTCATGTACAAGCTTAAGGTAGTCATAGCCCTTTTCATACTTAATGCTGAGTTTGGTCAACTGTTTTTATATAATTGATATCCAGACGAAACTATGTTTAAATCAGTGTACTTGGAACTTAAGCTGGTTATGTCTTTTATTTAATTATGACCAAAACCTATTAATTTCATCGCAAAAGGAGCTTGGCTTGCATGTTTTATAAAATGACCCAGTGAACACTTATGAATTGATAGTTGATTTATCCAAACGGGTCACTGTTGGAAATTAATGCACATAATCGAATTATAGCTTGTTTATATTATTTAGTATTAAGAACTTGTTATTAATATACTTATATTAATATTCGTATAATTGTACTTAGGATATACCTTTAATAGATGGCAGTTAATTTTGGAGGGAAAAACCAACAGCAGTTGGCGGCAAACCAACTGCTAATAACCTCCATTTGCTAGTAGTATAAATAGGTGTATTTTATGTGTTAATACATATGAGAAGATTCAGTATTATATATATACTTTTCTGTGTTTTATACTGCATATACGTGAGTTTATATATATATATATATATATATATATATATATATATATATATCTGTGGTCTGCATTTTGGTGCATAAAGAAGGAGATTTCAATCAGAAGATGTCTTCTCAATTTCAAACGGTCACTTAAACTAACTTACCTTTCTAGTATTATTTGGGAGTAAGAAAAGGGAGTAAAAATCTATATAAAGTGTCTAATTAAAAGTCCTAGCAAGAGTTAATCATTTAATGCTTTGATTTTGCTAATCTTGGGTCACTAATTTAGTTTGGAAATCTACCTTATAAGTTAAATTGGGAAGAATAATAATAGTTACAAATGATAAACCATAGAACAATCTAAATTAGCAACAAAAGAAAAGAATGGGAAAAGGACTAAACTTGAAGCTATTAGTAGTGTTTCTTAAATAGAGATTCTTGTTGTTTGTTTCATGTTTTAAGTCTACGGTTGTTCCTACTTTGGTTGGTTCATACCCTTAACGGGTCAAAATTCTTTTCTTTTATGTTGACCCGTTTGCTATTGATCTTTTGATATTGTTAGATCATTGATGATCCATGTGACATTCTGATTGCTACCGCCTTTTGGTTATGCTTAGTTATTGCCTATTGTGTTGGCCACTTTGTTATTGCTTATCGTGTGAATTATATGTTGGCTTATTGTTGTTGCCTTTGTTGATTGTACTCTGGATATGTGAGTTATTATGGAATTATCCACCTATGGGGGTACCATAGGCGCATCATTGTGGCACCGGTGGCGTGATACTTCCGTGGCAGTATGATCAGTTCACGTCTCCTCAGGGTTTGGCTCCGAGAGCTATTTTGTTTAAAGGGCGTATGGGTTAACCCTAGTTTTTGTTTTTGTTTTGGTTTTGGTTTGTGGATGGTGGCATAGTACCCAATACCCCATTCACCAGGGTACACATGTGGGACTGCAGCTCCTTATGCAAATTTTGTGAGTGAAGCACTTGTCTTATTGATTAAGCAAGTGCTAACTATTTTGAGCTCAGTTTGTAACATACCCCTCAAATTCTTTTAACTTTGTGGTTGTACTTATTCGTTCGTTGACTCTTATGTTGGATTACTCTTTGCCTAATATTTATATATATGTTGAACCTATTATTCCTTGTTATCGTTTATCCGCGCATTCTTTCCATGCAGCAGGTAATCTATGAGACAAGGTACGTGCGAACGAGGGCTAAACTTTGAAGGCTTGAAGTTATCAAGAAAGTAGGTCTTCATGGGTAGTTTAATTTATTTTAGTTTGACAATTGACATGTTTGTTTCATTTGAAGTTTTGAGACATGTAGATTTTTGTTAGTAAGGTTATTATTTGAAGATAAATATTGTTTATGCTCTCTTATGCTCTCTTAGTAAGGTTATTATTTGAATTGAGTTTTATTGGAACAAAACCTACTTGCATGTAATTTTTCTTTAAGTTTTGATGAAATGGTAACAAATTGTGGGTTAAGTCATGTTAGAAATGTCATTGAAGGCTTGAGAATCTGAATAAGAAGTAATATGAGCTATAATATTGAATTTGAGTGAGTTTGGATGATTTTGTAAAAATCCTGTAACCTACTCTACACAAGTAAGAAACTTTTATCAGTTTTTGAAAAATCATTAAAAATCAAGGAAAAATGTTTAGAGGTCATATGATATACCGTTGAAAAGCTCTGGATGTGTAGTTTCTTTCTTGTGTTGCTCACAGAAGCTAATTCAAAGCCTAAGATGGTTAAAAGTACGAAATACTATAGAAGGGTCAAGCTGGAAGTATACATTTTTGCATACAAGTTGAGATTTTAGATGATTTAGGCTATGAGCCTCTTTGAGGAGACTTAGGAAGCCTTAATGTCAAGTTTTAGTTAATGTTGAGGATCTCTTGTACCACTTTATGACTTGATCAAGTGTGTTGCTTGGTTGATTAGTATGAGTTGAGTTTTACTAAGTAATGTTGTTTTTATACTTTTTAGGCTTATACATTTACTATTGCTTGGATTTGGTTCTGAGTATTTGGGTTTTGCATTCTCATCACACCAATAGGTGAGTACACTAACTCACTTAATGTACTATGTGAATATATGCCTATTGTGCTATGTATGTGAAAGATAATTCATGTTCAGATTGTTTAGCCTTTGTGGCGAGATACAACCTTTATCGCTGTTGGTTTAGCCTTCGTGGCGGGATACGGCCTTTATGGCCGTTGGTTTAGCCTTTTTGGCGGGATACGACGTTAGAGGTGGTTGGAAATTTATGTGGAGTAAATGATAATGTGAAGCATATACATGCGTACCATTTGTACATATGTGGTATATTCTGTGATATTTGTGTACTCACTAAGCCTTCTGCTTAATTAGTGTTGTGTTTTCCTTTTTCAGATACTCCTCGCTCTTCGGGAAAAGATAAGGGAAAGGCTCCTGCTTGAGCTTATTGTTAGACTTCCGCCTACGTGTAAAATCCTATAAATAATTTGGATGAAGTACACCGTAACGGTGTGATACTGTAACATCCTCAACTTGGGCCTAGTTGTAAATACCATGTACGTGTACGTAATTAATATAATAGGAGAGTGTTTTAGTTATGTGTATGTTATATGTCTTTATGTGTTTGTATGTATGTACATATATGTGTACGTACGTATGTATGTATGTTAAGTATAGATATTTGAGGAAACCCTCATGTGAAGTATGAGGCAACCGCCTCTGCTTTACATGAAAATATATGTATGTGTGCGTGTTAGTTGACTAAAAGTCAAAGAAAAGAAAACACACAAAAAAAAACCGCATACACCTTTCTCTCTCGTCTCTTGCTACCATCGGATTTCCAGAAGAAGAAAAGAAAGGAATCGGTTGTTGATCTTTAAGGTTAGCAACATAATTCTAAGATGTTTAGAAGATTGAAAGTACGTATGACATGTTAAGAACTATGAATCCATGCAAGAACTCCTTTGAAGAACATGGGAAACTCACTTTGAATGTGGGTTTTGCATGAATGGTGTTCTTGTTGGGATTTCATGTGTTTATGATGATTAGATGATGATGTTATGATGTTTTAATGAGTTCTGGACTTGAAACCAATGAATTCGAGTTTGTTAGAATGAATTAAGGGTGTGTCGGTATTGCAGGTGGTGAAACTGTCGGATTCCGCAACTATGAAGTTGTCGGAATCCGCATGTGGTGAA
>JAUEJL010126096.1:0-11547 GCA_032274825.1 Drosophyllum lusitanicum | reverse complement strand
TCCACATATATTCATATCTCTTTTACTCATAAACACTAAGCTTGATTCACATATGATAGTATATGTAACATACAACATCAAAGAATCAACAAACAAAAGCATATTCTAAAAAACCGAGGACGCGTCGCGTCCAACAATCCAACGCGTCGCGTCGAGTCCAAATGTTGGATTTCAAGTCTATCAGAATTGAGAATCGGATTTCATGCCTCGGATTCTTGGTCCCGGATTCTAAGTGTCGGAATTGGATTGTCGGTTTAATGAAATCCGTCGGATTTACGGGAACGCGTCGCGTCCCTCCATTGGACGCGTCGCATCGCGTCATTTCCTGCATCATCTTCTTCAAAATCCAGCCGACTTTAAACTTATAAAAACTCATATTCGGGTCCGAATTCAAGCCAACATACTTCTAAAACATGTATAAACCTCATATAACATGTATATAAACATCATAGACATCTCAAATCTCATTCAAACATCAAAACACACAAAACCCATTTACCAAATCTTGAGCTTCAAGCTCCATCAATGGTGTTTTATCATGTATTCATAGAACTTAACAGAAAAACACATTAAGATGAACAATAACATGTTGTAATCACATACTAATCTTCTTTTTGAATTAATAACCACAAATCCTCCACTTAGAAATTTCAAGTTTGTAAACTTTTGAAGGTTTCTTCTCTAACAGGAAAGTTTTCACCTTAATACACACACACTTAATCTTTGAAATTATGAGCAGCTAACTCTTCAAGTTTTTAACATATACACGTACACATTTACTTCACAATACCAAAGCAGGAGGTGTATGCTAATCTTTATCTTTAATTACATGCATACATACATACTATCATACACACATACATAACATACATATCTTCTATTTTTCTTCGAGTAACATATATATATTTTTCAATTAGTTAATTAATTAATTAACTCTAAATAACCACATAATTAATTTAAACGCAAATAAGCACGTACCGCTAACCCGCTAATCGACTAGCCCGGGTTTGCGGGTGTTACAAGACTTACCTGTGAAACCACCAATAAGAGGTGATTCAGAAGAGGGAAGATGAGATGTTCCCAACTCTATAGCTGATGAAATTCTGATTAGGTGTTGGTCAGCTCCTTGACTCTCAATCTAAGTTGGTTGGGACTAAACTTCAGTGCTATCAACATCAATGATAGCCTGCATCTGGGCACTCAGTCCCTCTTGCTCCGAAAAGATGGAGTTGTTAAACATCCTTGGGCTGATAACAGGGGCAAGAAAGTTCTCATATCTGGTTTTATATTGTTGAACCCCTAGCTCATCTTCAACCACCATGGATATGAATCGTATGAATGGAACTGTCAACTCCTTTGTTTTTGTTTCTCTTTCCACGTGACATGAGTTTATTGAAGATCAATGCAGCAAAAATCAATGTTCCGGTTGTAGTACATGTTGTAGAGTCGCTGCATCTCAAACTCATTCACATTGTCCAAGCCTCTTACTTTAGTTCCTGGTGAACGTACCACAGTGGAAACCAAAAAACCTCAACCGGTAGGGAAAGTGGCTTTCTTTATCACTTCATACACTTGTAGATGACCCAACAATGGCAGAATAGATGTCGTCGTGGATCTATTGACCGGAGCATCATAATTATCACTCGCACAGAGTCTGAGAACCTTCTTGAGTCTACTTGCATTGATAATAATCATTTGATCACCATTGTAGACCGTCCCTGGTATTTGAGCCTATCCTAGAACACAAACACATGTGTGCCAGAACTCCAATAGTAACTGAGGGACTATATATGTTGGGCCTACAGTGAAGGCAATAAATAATGCGAACTTTGTAATGTAACCCACCCAATGTTCGTACCCTTGATTTCTTTTCTTCACTAGTATAGCGACACATGCCATTTGGTTGTTTAATTTTATAATTGGAAGCCCATTATCCTTGAATGTTGAACCTCTAATCATTCGGTCATCTACATCTAGTTGATTTCCCTCCATTTATATAGAGCTGATCTATTGAGTTTATTCGATTGACTATTGTATTATGACCACACACAGCAAATTAAGGGTTTAAGCACTTAACTTTGTTTGCGAAAAGGGTTCTAGAATGGTTCCGAGTAAAGAAGTTTAGAAGAATAGTAGGAGTAAATTAAGCTTTGAGTATGATACAGATAAAATATTTTTACCTTTTCGATGAAAGAGAAAAGTTACCGTTGCGGGATTTTAATTATCCGTTACACGCGGACTTGATTGAATGGGTACATCCGTATAAGTAGTAAAAATCGGTTATTTAGAATGGCTCTTTAAGTAAAAATCCTTCATTATTATGACTTACATAAATAATAATAAAAATTATTGTTATATTGATCCTGAACAAATAGACTAAATGAAATAATAAACTAAGACTTACTGGGCATAAGTGCATTGTATATAAATGAAACTTATCTATTAAAAATTAAGTTAGAGACACTAACAATGTGAGACTAACTACTCAGCTTGAGTAAATTTTAGTTCTCAAGCAGACTACTCAGCTTAGCTTAGTGACACGTAGTCAAAAATTGATTTGAGACTGACTCAATGTGTTTTAACTATACGTAGCAAATTAAAACTTAAATGGATCAAATCCACATAATAAATAACAACTTATCACTCAACTTGATTATTACTTACTTTAATTGAAACATGTCAGTCAACTAGGCACCCAACTAAGCACAATATCAAGCTGATGCTAAAAAATATATTAAAAATTTATGGATTGTGCATTACCAATTCACTTTGCAGATATGAAAACCGATTTTCATCAAGTGGTTTAGTAAATTTATCTACTAGTTGATCGTGAGCGGAAATAAATTTACTTTCAACTTTACCTTTCTCCACTATGTCTCCGATGAAGTGATCTCTTATTTCAATATACTTTGTTCTAGAGTGGAAGATTGGACTGTAGGTGATGGCTATTGCACTTTGATTATCACAATATATAGGAGTCTTATTGAAGGTGATATCAAAGTCTTGAAATTGATGTTGCATCCACAGGATTTGAGAAGAACTGCTTCCTGGACAAACATACTCGGCTTTAGCAGTTGAGGTAGCCACTAAGTTCTACTTCTTTTTTGTCCTGCTTAATAACTTATCACCCAACATGTAACACTCTTCTGTAGTACTCTTTCTATCAAGTTTGCACCCAGCATCATCTGTATTAGGAAAACTTGAAAGTCTTTTAAAATGTGATAGCAGATGAGTAACTTCAAGATACTTGTATAAAAGATGAAGAACTTAGTAAAGAACAAGTATGAACACTTTGCTTGAATGCTTGAAATCTTTGATATTGCACTAAACGTATTACAAGCTATGAGTTTACAAAATGGCAAAGGTTACCTTGCAAACTAGGTTTGCAAGGTATTTAAACACTTAGCCTCATGGTCCTAAAGCCACATGGGCCTAAATTAAACTAAACTAGATTAAACATTACAAAAGTGGGCCAAGCCCCAATAAAATGACTAGTCAAGTAAGACAATTTACATAATACACAAGAACACAAGGCATACAAACAAATATTGGTCTAACATTCTCCCTCTTTTGTTTCCTTGTGCTGAGCAGACATGTTTCATCTTCTCCTTTAGCTAAGAAGTCTTTCCAAACTTCTAATGACCTTTCTCTCTTGAACCTTCTCCTCCAACTGATCTGCAATTCGAGTCATCTTTACCAGTTGGTCCTGTTCTGTCAAGTGTCGGTTGTTGAAGCAAGTTCTGCGGTACTTTGAGATGCATCTTTGGAGAGTACCGTCAGAATAGGCATTGAGCTCGGAGAGTCTGAGAAACGCTTTGCCGCCGTTGAGATTACACATTATAAATCCATCAGCACCTTTATAATCCTCGTCATATTCCCCGATGATCGTGTATGTTCTGTACTTATCAAGTTTGGAGTGCTGCTGGTTGGGCCTTAGGACATTTATCTTGGGAAGATCGGCCTCAGCACCCAGTTGTAGATCATGAGTACGGCTCAGAAGGATTTTCTTTCTCATAAAGTCCCTGATGACTGTCAGACCTCTCTGCTCTTCGCTGTTCTTACTGGTTTTGCATGCCAGCTCATCCTCCAGATGTGTGATGTCTCCCAAGTTCAAATGCCTCAACTCAACCTCGTGAAATGTATACCTCTTCCCATCTGCTCTTGTGACGTGGAAGTAAACCATTTAGTAGTTGAGGAAGTTGCACATGTACACAAAGTCAATCTTGGCAATAGGAAACTTAGAGGCCATTTTTTCTTTAGGACTTACGTGGAAGGTGGCAGCAAACCTTACTGCTTTCTCATGTTCCTGTGAATTTAGCATATAAAGATCATCAACCTCTCTGACATCCTCTGAGTAGATCTGCGGGATTCTCTCTTCTAGATATGGGGCATTTAGCCACTGAGTCGGCCAGCGGGGTTGAGATTTTGCCAGTGCTTCCCTAGGCCTGATGTTCTCTATTGTTGGCCTTTCTGCTATGATTTTTTCGTGAGTGGCCAATGGTTTGGGTCCTCCATGGTAAGTGTCTGGCATGGGCCACTCACTTTCCTGCTGCTCTGATTGTTGCGGTTGCTGTTGGCTTATTAGTTCGATAGGCGCAACGTTGAATTGCCCTTGCTGTGGAGGAAAAATGTCTAGCAGCTCCCGAACTACAAGAAATTAGGGTAATTACTCACACATAGTTTAGTCACATATAAATATGTGTGGGTATACACCCACACATATTTGAATATGTGTAGGTAATTACAATTTTCATTTTTTAATGGATGTTAACACTTATTGTGTGTGGGTCATACATTTTACATACACTTTGATTTGGAGGGAAATTTTCCCTCTAAAATATGTGATTGACATCAAATTTAATTACCTACACATAGGATAAATACTATTAATGTGTGGTTAAATTACGTACAGAAATACTACATGTCATCTTATGTGTGGGTAATTGTTAAAATTCTACCAATACATAATATTTTTTTATCAACGTGAAGGTAAATAAAATAAAAGATTTTATAAATTTATTTCTTGAAAATGACGAGGCAGTAGAAATACTCACACATATTTATAAATGTAATATATATGCTGGTAAAAAATAAATAATACTTACACATAATCCTTTAAATAAAATGTACATATAAAATTAAATTAAATTTTAAAACTAAAAGATAACGTGGAAATTGGAAATAATTATGTAATATTCAAAACAAAAATAAAAACCACCAAAATCGTACCGGAGGAACACCCACGATCAAAATAATCGGAGTGTGAGGTTTTATCTCCTCCGAATTCTTTGAGATGGAGAGACGGTTGTTGCCTTACAATTATCTCCTTAAATCCTATAAAAATCTCAAAGATTTTAGAGGGAGAAGGAGAGGTTGGAGGTGTTTGATGATTTTAGAGGGAGAAGAAGGACAGTGGAGGCAAAGCTATTGTTGCGGAAGGGAAAAGATTGTTCATTGGGAACTAAAGCAGGTCAAAAATCAGGTTTGTTTTCATCTATTAACCCTATTTTTTGGGCTATTGATTCTTTCGCAGTCACTTTGCCAACCTTCTTTTCTTCTATGAGGTTTTAATTTAGGGTCAATCAATTAATGCAAATTTTCATTTATCGTTAATTTCAATATGCTTTTTGTTTAAAACAATCGATGTGCTTTGATGGATTGTAAACTGCAATCAGATTTAGCTCCATTATTATGTAGTAGCAACTCCATTTTTGCTTACCCACTTTATATTTTAGCCTCAAATGAACAAAATTGAAGCAAAATTAATAGTCATGACTTTTTAGTTGATTATTGCTGCACTGTAATTTAGGATGTAGGACGTGTAATCAACAAAATCTTTAAACTATCCATTATATTGTAGCCTCTGGGGATTTGAAATACTAAAAGATTAAAGGTTGCCTTTAAACGAAGGGAAAAACAAAATACATATAGTTTAAGAAATATTCAAACTTCAAAGTATAGCATATGTCTAACGAGGAATATTGTTAAAAATAAAGTGTGGAAGCCCAAATACTAAGTTTCTAGATGCTTTAGCTCCAAATGTTCATCTAATAATGCTCTCACTTTAGATTCTGCAATAATATTTGAATCCAAAAAAACATCTTCGTAGATGAATTTCAGTTGAAACATAGTAAACTAAATCACCAATAAAAGGCCCCATTTTGCAAACATGTAAATACAAAGACTTGAAAATGATCAATACTTAAAAACTTCATATTTCACCAACCTATAGATACTTAAGTTTAGGATCGATAATATAACCTTGAAATATGGTTCCATATTAATATGGTACAAATGACGTGTCTCATTTTTAAATAGACAATGGAGTTTGGAATAAATTATTGATAATATGAAAGAAATAAAACATTTTAGTCCAACAAGTTGAGAAGGTTTCATAACCAACACCAACTCTGTAAACACATCAAAGCTTCTATTGAATAAAGACGAAGTCAAATAACGAAGACATTAATTAGGTATTTAGGTGTATATTAATAAAATGGCTTGCAAAGGCGAATGGTATAGACTCGACAATTCCATCAGAGACTGTATTTGCTTCGGAGGTAAAAAAGCTTCGGGCAGAGCAGTTTAAACCAATGCAGCAGGTAATCCTGGAAAGATATTAGAAATATTTCAAAGAAAATAAAATCGGTCATGTGGAGCAAATAGACACACACAAACAAGTAAAAGGTTTTCTAACAAGTCAACTATGATATAAACATGTTATATAAAACTCATATTTGTCATATATAGAAATCATTATAAACAACCACATGCACCTAATTACAAACAGAACAATAGTTATGTTTATAAAAAACCAATACTTAAGACCTATATGGCATGTAATTGTTAAAACAGTAAGTTAATGAAGATATAATGGGAAACATATCAAAAACGATGAACGTTCGAAGCCTATTAAACCCAAATTCTTTTGTGAAGAGGGTACTAACCTCACTTTAATTTCCTCAAACGCATACTACGCTACTTAAAAGGTACTTCCGACCAAGGCCTCCATCTCCTCAAATCACCCAATCTTCGTATAACTGCCTATTCGGACGCTGATTGGGGGGGATGCCCTGACTCTCGACGCTCAACGTCAGGATACTGTGTATTTCTTGGCGATAATTTAGTCTCGTGGTCATCTAAACGTCAACCTACTGTGTCCCGTTCAAGTGCCGAAGCAGAATACAAAGGTGTTGCCAACGCCACTGCTGAAACTAGCTGGCTCAGAAACCTACTGCTTGAGCTCCATGTACCGGTTACAAAAGCCATGATTGTCTATTGTGATAACATCTCTGCTGTGTATCTCTCTGATAATCCGGTACAACACCAGCGCACCAAACATGTTGAAATAGATATACACTTCGTCCGTGACCTAGTCAAGATTGGTCGCATCCGCGTCCTCCATGTTCCCACTGATCAACAGTACGCGGACATATTCACCAAGGGCCTTCCACGACAGCTATTTCATCGGTTCAAGTCCAGTTTATGCATTCGTTCCCCTCCTGCTCCAACTGCGGGGGAGTATTAGAATATATTGTTGTATATTAGCTGTTATCTTCTTCCCTATTTAGCTCCTGTAATTAGTCCCTAATCTTCTCCTGTAATTATGCTTAGCTGTTAATATTGTACCCTATTTATACTCATAGTAAATCAATAATAATGCAGGGGAATTCCATATAACTTTATGGTATCAGAGCCGATTCACTAATCGGTCTCTCTGTTCACAGCCACGGCCACCCTTCTTCATCTTTTCTGATCATCTTTTCCGATCTGTGCTTCCTTCAGATGGCAGGCGACGACTCAACAGCAAACACACCAAAATCCGCCCCTCTTCACCCGGTTTACACCGTAACGAACATTCAAACCAAAGTCCGGGTCTTGGATGGAGTTAAGGTTACGTACTCCGCTTGGGTGAAACTATTCAAGCTTCATGCTAGGGGGTATAAGGTCTTGACCCACATCGATGGAACACCGCCTCCTGCGAAAACTTCTCCCGACTATGAACAATGGTCAGAGATCGACGCCATTGTTCTACAATGGATTTATGGCACTCTGTCAACCGATCTCCTCACCCGGGTTCTTGAACCTGACTCCACCGCTTTTCAAGCATGGGAGAAGATCAAAAACATGTTTCTTAACAATAAGGGATCTCGGGCTGCCGCGCTTGAGCATGAATTCACTAATCTCACTCTTCGATCATCAAGTTCGCTTGATGATTACTGTCAAAAATTGAAAGATCTTGCGGATCAACTTAATGATGTTGATAATCCCGTAAATGAGCAGCGTCTTGTGCTTCAATTGGTTCGGGGTCTTCCACCGGAATACGACACTGCAGCCGCCTATATCAATCAAACTCTGCCTAATTGGGACACCGCTCAAAGCATGCTACAACTGGAGCAAAACCGACAGCTTGCACGGGAAGGATCTACAGTCCCCACAGGTACGGTTTCTACCGAGGCTAATGTTGTCACCGACTCATCCACAAACCGTCCCCAACAGCGCAACACCACTCAACGGGGTAATCCATCGAATCGTGACCGCTCTACTCAGCAATATCGCGGTTCTAACCGCCGTGATCGTTCAGGTCAAAACGGCCAGGCTCCTGCCCGATCTCCTAATATGACCACGAGTCCAATTTCAGGCCCTAACCCGGGTCCGTACGGCGCTCCAAATTGGTGGCCCATGATGCCGCCGCCCTGCCCCTATCCGACTCAACCGGGTTGGTCATACCCGTGGTACCCCCCAACGAGACAACAGCCTCCGCGCCGTCCTGCAAATCGGTTTTCTGAAGCACCACAAGTGCATGCTGCTGCCTCATTTAATGCTCTTGAGCCCACCGACATTGGTACCGCCTTTCAAACGTTGACCATGGACCCGCATGATGACACACAATGGTACATGGACACCGGTGCTTCTTCTCATCTCACTGCTGATTCAGGTAAACTCGACCATTTTTCTAATCATAGTCTTATAAAGTCAATATTTGTTGGCAATGGTAATGATATTCCAGTTCAGGGTACAGGCACTAACACTCTTATAAATCAACCAAAGCACCTTGTTTTACATGATGTCCTTTACACACCCGGAATAATCAAAAACCTTGTCTCCGTTCGACAATTTACTGTTGATAATCAAGTGTCTGTTGAGTTTGACCCGAATGGTTTTTCTGTGAAGGACCTCCGGAGTGGGAAGATTCTTACCCGCCACAATAGTACCGGTGCTCTCTATCCGTTCACGGCTCCAGCGTCCCATCAACCTACTCTTTTATCCATTTCATCCACCGACTTGTGGCATTACCGCCTCGGTCACCCGGCCAGTAGTATTATAGATTGTTTACGTTTAAATGCTATTATTCCATGTAATAAGAGAACTAGTAGCTCTCATTTACTTTGTCATTCGTGTCAAATTTCGAAACACAAACGGTTACCATTCTATGATTCTACGTCTACTACTGCTTTGCCGTTTGATATTATCCATTGTGACCTTTGGACATCTCCTGTCCTGAGTAAATCCGGTTATAAATACTACATGGTGCTAATTGATAACTTCACGCAATATGTGTGGGTTTATCCGCTAAAATACAAATCTGAAACGTTCACTAGATTTACTCAATTTCACACCTTTATACAAACCCAATTCAACACCAAAATTAAAAACTTCCAATGTGACATGGGTGGTGAATTTGACAACCATAAGTTTAAAGACTTTGCCAACACCCATGGTCTTCATTTTCGATTCTCCTGCCCGCAAACCTCACCCCAAAATGGTAAAGCTGAAAGAATGATACGGCGATTAAATGAAATTATTCTTGTTCTTTTAGCTCATGCTTCCTTACCCCCGTCTCTATGGGTCGATGCCTTACACACTGCTGCTTACCTACATAACATCACACCCACTAAACTCCTACACAACAACACCCCCACCTCCGCCCTCTTTCTTCGCAATCCCTCATACGACCACCTTCGTGTGTTTGGGTGTGCATGCTATCCCAACCTATCCGCCACTCGAAACCACAAACTCGATGCCCGTTCTTTTCGTTGTGTCTTTGTTGGATATCCAACCAAATATCGCGGTTATCGATGCCTTGACCCTCTCACCGGTAGAGTCTATCTATCTCGTCATGTGACATTCGATGAAACGGTTTTCCCGTTCGCCAATCCATCTACCCTCACTCCACACGACTACCAATTTCTAAACCATGATCCTCTTCCACCTTCCATTATCGATCACTTCACCTCTTCTCCTTCACCTCAACCCGTCGCCACCACTCAACCCACCCCACCGCCTTCCACCACTTCCACTCCTGTTCCAATACCCACCTCTTCCGCCACCCTTCCTCCTACTAATGATTCCAATGGTCCACCACCATTACCAAACACCCCTACCTCTTCAACCATCCCGCCACCCCCACCTGCCCCAACTCACCCTATGACAACCCGATCCCGCCATGGCATTGTCAAACCTACTCAGCGTCTAAACCTCACCACCTCTACTCTATCCCCAATCCCTAAAAACCCACACCTAGCCCTTCTTGACCCTAACTGGAATCATGCTATGACTGACGAATATAAAGCTTTATGTGACAATGATACATGGGAATTGGTTCCGAGACCACCTGATGCTCACATTATTAGATGTTTATGGCTTTACCGACACAAATTTCACTCGGATGGCTCTCTGGCTCGTTATAAAGCTCGCCTAGTGGTTAATGGTAAAACTCAACAGGTTGGCATCGATTGTGATGAAACTTTCAGCCCTGTTGTCAAGCCAACGACCATTCGTACGGTTCTTACCCTTGCGGTATCCCGTTCATGGTCCATCCATCAACTAGATGTTAAAAATGCCTTTTTACACGGAAACTTGGCTGAAACTGTTTATATGCATCAACCTCCGGGATTTGTGGACCGGAACCATCCTAACTTTGTTTGCAGGTTACGAAAGTCTTTATATGGGCTCAAACAAGCCCCTAGGGCATGGTATCATCGGTTTGCCACCTTCATCGTCTCTCATGGGTTCAAAAGTGCAGCTACCGACACATCTCTGTTTGTCTATCGCAACGGGAATGATATTGCATACCTACTGCTATACGTTGATGATATTATCCTTACAGCATCGAGTGACACTTTCTTACATAATATCATCAACACTCTCTCCAAGGAGTTTGCGATGACCGATCTAGGCAACTTACATCATTTCCTTGGAATTCAAGTTACACGGACAAGCCAGGGTCTCTTCCTTTCACAATCTCAGTATGTGAAAACTATTCTTGAACGGGCAAATATGACGACATGCAACCCGGTTGCCACCCCTGTAGATACATCATCAAAGCTAAGCGCCGATTCTGGAAACCTACTACAAGATGGCAGTCTTTATCGAAGTTTAGCTGGCGCCTTACAGTATCTCACTTTCACAAGACCCGATATTACATATGCGGTTCAACAAGTTTGTTTATTCATGCATGCACCTCGGGAACCTCACTTTAATTTCCTCAAACGCATACTACGCTACTTAAAAGGTACTTCCGACCAAGGCCTCCATCTCCTCAAA
>JAUEJL010126085.1:0-11547 GCA_032274825.1 Drosophyllum lusitanicum | reverse complement strand
ACTTTTGTCTATATATATAGTGAGAAGTTCATTTGAAAACCGTTTTTATTGCATGAACCAATCTTAGCCGTCCAATTCCTCATTCTTCAATTGGATTGCCCACCCATGAATTTTTTACATGCACCTTGCTAAACCCAATCCCCCACGCTCTTCATCCATGAATTCCACTTATCAATTGAACGGCTAAGATTGGTTCTCGTAGTTCTCACATTAAAAATGGTTCTCAAATAAACCCTCCACTATAATATATATATATATATATATATATATATATATGTATATGTATATATGAAGAATGTTTAATATAGTACATACTTAATTCATAGTTTTAAGAGACTAATTTTAGCCTTTGGATCAAAAGCATCAATGGTCCCGATTGCATTTTAAAATTTTGGAGGGAGTAGCATTTTCGTAATTCACATGTGATGCTTTTACAAATCATATATGATTGAATATTAAAATTTTATGATTATGTTTTTTACATGGACTTTATTGAACACAACTCACATATATATATATATATATATATATATATATATATATATATATATACGAGTACCGTGAGAACTAATTAGAGTATAAGGAGTGGAGGGTGGTGAGAAGGTGTGGTGAGGTGACTGCGAGTAACATTTGTGTGTGTGTGTATGTGTATATATATAATAGTTAATTTGAGTATCATTCTTAATATGAGTATCGCAAGTAACATTTGTAATCATTATTAATGCTCAATAATGATTGATTAATAGGGATATTTTGGTCTTTTGTATATTTTTCTTGATCATGAATTGCGTCTGTGTGGACGGTCATTAAAGAGCGAGGTTTGATTTTCCCAAAATACCCCTCATTGCTTCATCATTTTTATTCGCCATTGATTTATTTTAATCATGGGTCAAGAATGGTTCTCCTGGTATTCACATTAAGACAGTTCTCAAATGAACCCTCGTCTATATATATATTAGAAAAAATATATTTTCTTCTAATAAAATTATCTACCTTATCCTTCTACATGTTAAATGATAACATGTAGAATCTACTAATTATCTTTTCTTATCTTGTCTCTTAATTTTGACACTTTTCTTGATCTACTAAGTAAGTGCATACAGACCTTCTCATCTTATAATGTCATTATAACATTATTTTTTAAAATTAGTTCACGAAAATTTATTTAACTTATCATGTTTTGTTATTGTATGTACCTAACTTTCACACTTACCATTTAATAAAGTGAAATGATATATCCTCCTACTCATAAGATCAACACAAGTGTCAAAATCAATGGAGGAGGTGGAGAAAGAGAATTAGTAGACTCCACATATCATCTTGTTGTGAGTATGATGATAAAGTAAAAGGATATATCATTTTTCTTTAATGTATTAGACTATCAAAACTTACTATTTTATATATCATGTTACCCATCAACAATTAACATGTAACATGTAATACTTTTACTTTTTTATTTAATTTTAATTCCACGTCGGTAATTAATTTTCATATCATTATTTTTTGTATGAATATTCATCTTTCATATTCTATGTTGAAGAAAATTTATGTTCATCTTGAGGATATCAAGAACATGCACCTGCAACTGCACTAAAAAGTAAAAAACACTAATTGAAATCTGTGAAGAATCCCAATATCAAACAAACCCTAATCAAACATTCTAAATCTGGTCACAAGTCATAAACCTAGAAAGTAAACCCATAACACAAGTTGAAAGTAAAAGGTCATGACCCTAATGAAACCAAGAACATGAAGATGAACGAACACTAGAAATTAACCGGCATGAAGATCATAATCCACCGATCTAATATGAAACATCGATTACATAAAGAAACATTAAATGATCAGAAACTGAATCGTCGCATTTGGAACCCATAGATGGATTGAAAAGCTTAGAGCATGAGGAGTACTAGGGTTTAAGCATTGGATGCTTAAAGCCAAATCAGTGCTACATTAGCAAAACAATGCTTAAACACATGATATACCCACGCTTCGCACACTTAAAATATTTATTTTAAAAAAGTTCTCTCCTCTATCGTCTCTCTACTCTTCTTTTCTCTCTTTCTATTTCATCGCTCCTCTCTTTCTCCCTTGGCATTTGATTACCGCTCCACTTTGATTCTTTTTCAGTACCAAGGCTATAAGGGTGGTGTTCCTCTTAGTATAGATTGCCAAGTAGGCAACACCGAACCTACGCTTCAAGTCCTCCCAATGCGCTCTTATGAACACCAATGATGGTGATGAGATGAAAAAACCCTAAATCGATATCTTGTATGAAGTCAGAAATGGTAATGAGATGAAACATTCAAATAGATAACCCTAAATCGGGACAGATTCAAGTATTTCACTCCCAGATATTGCATTTGGAAACCTAAACCTTCATCTGGAACTGTAATCGTGATCTAGAAACCATACATCGAAACTCCAAATATTGCACATACAATTAAATTGCCTACATGAATGATGAACGCACCAAATATTGATATGGAAAACCGCAATGGATAAGTCGCAAAGAGGTGGGAGGGTATTATTGTTGTTATTAAGATTTAAGATTAATATTATTATTATATTATATTTATTATTAAAGTATTTTTATTTTGAATTACTTTTAAACTAGAAAAGTCAAGTCAGCAGTTACATCATGTCCAAGTCACTGTCATGTCATCTATGCATGTGCCATGTCAGCATGGTGACATACTATATTAGGTATGATACATCAAATGGTAAGTCTTAGAAGTTCAAAACATTAAAAGGTAATTGTGAAAGTTGTATTCATATAATAACAAAATATAACAATTTTAATATATTTTGGTGAACTAAACCATATTTTTTAACATCTTAAATCCATCTTCTAATTATACATTATATTATTAACATCATTTATTGGATTGAATATAACATGTTTGTAGGTAAATTACTAAAATTACCCTAAAATATTGTGATAAATGGCTTGGTTTGTTTGTTGTAAAAAAAATGGCTTGGTTTATTTGCAGATAGATAGATAAGGTAATTAGCAAAACAAGAGATGCACACTTTTCCCTCATAATCTTGGTTAACTTTAACATTTTGTTAGCCAATACATGGAATATATAGTTTAACCCCCAATGTGGAGCCTTACTTATCTCTGTTTGCTCAATTCAATATATCTATACAATAAGCAAACAAATTAACTGGAACTTTTAAGCATGAACTCTCAAAAACAAGCTTTATCTCATACATAGAAAATAGAGATTCTAATATATATATTTTGCATCAGCTTATGATAACTTGAGAAACAAGGGGCTGTGAAAAAAATGGTTGACGCATCTTTGCTCTTTTAAATTTCTCCACAAAATGAGATAAAGCTCATGATTAATATTTTCCGGTTTATTTGTGCAAAGTCCCTTTCAAATGCAATCAAAAGGCCATGTCCCCATATGAGAGGGGCCCCTTGCGAGTCAAAGGCAGAGCCTTTTGTGGAGTTGATGAGGTGTTGAGTTAAAGTTTAAGCTCACAAAGTTGGCTAGCTAGGCCCAGAAGCTAAAGTTGATCAACAGTGAAGCTCAGTAGTCAAGTAAATGGTAACCTTAGATCTCTACTCTATTTCAAGTCCATTAAAAGACTGATTTTTGAGGTAGCCATATGAGTGAATAGTCTACGAGTTTACATGTTATGGATAGAGTTGTGATAGAATAATAGATTATTTGGGTTGTAACCTTGGTCATATACCTGGTGACTTTTGTAATATTCTTTTCTAGTTCAATAAAAGAATTGCTTTTGCCTTTCAAAAAAGAAATAAATGCTAACATGTTACCAAAGCTAACTACCACCGGAGCTGATTATGCGTAGTTACCGATGTAAGTTACTCGTCAATTATAAATAATGCTAACAGTTATTTAAGCTTCCTTATCCGAGTTATCTATACAAAGAAAAAACAAACATGAATTAAGATTAAGTTGTTAGGATTTGTTGTTAATTTAAAAAAAGAACCCGACATAACATATTATCCAACATCGACAGGGCTGGCCTCAAAGGAGTTCCAAAGGTGCTTACAAACAGTGTTTATTCTTTGTCAGAGACACAAATTTTATCCATATGTAATACAACATATACTCATTTATTTTATTATTAAAAGAATAAAAAATTTTGTTCTTTTAACTAAGAAATCTTGTTTAGTGTTGAAAAATGTCATTCTAGTGCCGGCTCAGCGCTCTATTTTCAACAAATTTGAGCTAATAATTGTGCATAGTTGCACTGCATACAGCATATAGGTTGAAGATACAATAATAACAATGAATTAGAGGTAAAATAGATAATGACACATCTGACTTTTGGAAGTTGACTTTCTTATTATTATTTTTTTGAAGTTTTATTGTTTAATAAAATATTGAAGGGGCGTTACTGTCGTGTCAAATTTTGAACACGTCTTGGATCATGAATCGAAGATTCAGGGCCCATACCGTGTGTTGTGGGAATTGGTTATTGAGATCTCCTGTTCATAATAATAATAATAATTATTATAATAAATTACAGATAAAAAAAAAATTGATATTTAGGTGTGTTTTGTCACAATTGTTGTTAGAGACCAGTAGTAGTAGACCATCAAAAGATACTATTACATATATATTATAAAAATAATTATGAATTAGTCCATAAAAATATAATTAACAACTAATTTATATATTGTTTTAAATAAAAAAAGTTCTATCGTTAAAGATTGACTAAGTGCAAATTATATAAAAATATAATACATTCTATTTTAGTTACTATTATATATAACCGACTTTTTTTCTTAAAAATAATACAATAGATTTCATAATTCTTTCATTGTATACACACAACTTTTTACGCTATCTAATTTTAAGCTAGTATTGTATACATTAAACTTTGTCATAATTCACATTGTATATAAAAACGTGCATGGATTATGATAGTTAATAATATTATTTTTAAAATAAAAAGTTCTTTATATACAATAGTAACTAGTACACAGTTTACTGTTTTTCATACAATTTACCATAAGATTAATAACCAATTTTATGGTGGTGTTGGTTATACATATAACAACTACCAAATGATTTTTTGGTAGTTGTTTCTCTATACTTATTGTCATATCAACGGCATATCAGTTTTTCTCTTTCAACCACTTTCATCTTTCTATCTCAATGAAATCTTTATAGTATTCATCTTTCTACCTTGAAGATATACAAACAATTTAAAATACTTAATTAACTAAATAACAAGAACTACAGTATCACTTAAACTTAAAAATCACAACCCCTAAATTAAAAATAAAACTACTACTACTAGGTCAATTTAAAAAAGTTAAAAAAAAAAGAATACAACTACCGGTCTAAGTTGGGTATATAGGTGTTTGAAATGTGTTTCACGAGATTCAATCTAGTGTTATTATTGTTTCTTGGTTACGTCATTCTTGTAGAGTATTTAGATATAATTCATGAGAAACTCTTTTTTGATTCGGTGGAAGATCGGATTCTTGGAAATGCCATTTCGCTTTGCCTTCATCGTTAAAGATCATATTAACACAAGCGTATATCATCAATTTAATGCCAT
This sequence comes from Drosophyllum lusitanicum, assembly GCA_032274825.1. Classification (NCBI taxonomy): domain Eukaryota; kingdom Viridiplantae; phylum Streptophyta; class Magnoliopsida; order Caryophyllales; family Drosophyllaceae; genus Drosophyllum; species Drosophyllum lusitanicum. The sequence continues at coordinate 5,994 of JAUEJL010126085.1, read as the reverse complement.
GCCCATGCAAGATTGTTAACTATAGCTCAATGAGCTTTGAGGACAGCGAAAGCTCATTCCATGTCTTTTTTGGCTGATTCTTATGCTACTTTGAACCTTATTCATTCAGGGTCGGTTAGAAACGAAAATGCTTTTCTCAAAAAGTTGCTCACTCTAGGTATATCCTGTTGGCAATATAATATTCATGCTTGTATTGAACTATGTTAACATGGAACATGATTTCTGGTGCAACTCCATTTAACATGTCATTGAACAAATGCGGTTGATTTAGCACATTAATGTTGTTGGAACCCGGTTGTCTCAAAGAATGCATGTCAAACCCATAAATCTTGTGACACAACCGCTTCTAGCATAATCTTCGGATGCTCATGATCGCCTAACATGTACTGACCTCGCCACGCTGTAGGGCAATTTCTCCACAACCAGTATGTACAATAAATGTTGCCGAGCATTCCAGGGAATCCATGTTTAGATTCATGTGTCATGTACAAATGATGAATGTCATTGGCGGTCGGTTTACGGAAATATTCTCGTGATACAACTCAGTAATTCCTTTACAATGGAATTCTAGACTTTCATGTGAAGTACTTTCGGACATCTTCATATACTTATCACATGAATCAGAAACGATGTTGTAAGCTAGTTGGCATATAGCAGATGTGCACTATTGCAACATTGAAAATTCTTGTCTCCCTCTAGCATCTATGCCACTGTAAAATATCTATATTCTTGCTCCATATTGTTAACTATTTGTAGGATTAGTTCTTTTATCTGGAACCTCCTTTTGAAAATGTCATCACTATAATTGTGATTTTCTAAAGCGTAATCTTATACCAGTTGTTTATGTGTAGCTTGACGATATCTTGTTATTGTCGTTCTAGTCGAAGGACTTCTCGTCATATAAGTCAAACACAAGGAACGCCACTTCAACAACCATCGACAGAGCCTTAGCGTTACATTCGTCATTGTCATGATTCTACGACTCTTCACTTGATGATGATGATGATTTGTATGGATCCATTTATATTAATTTTGTGTGAAAGAATTAGTTAATATGTATGTGTGTATATAAAAGGAAAAAAAGAAAAAAAAGGAAATTTTGCATGATACTCCCCCAACCAACGGTCATAAACGAGTGCATTTAGAAAATTAAAGATTTACCTTGGTGGCATGTGGTTCTCGGCGGGAAAGAAATAAGAGAAACTGACGGGATCGGGGTTGGTGTTTATTAGTGTACTAGTTTAAATGTCTGTGTAAATACACAAGTCATACATAATTATTTATGTAAAGATCATTTAAGTAAAGATGTGATTGTTTTGTACGAACGAATGAATAAATGATCTTAGACTTTCTTTAAATTAAAAAATTTATATTAATTTCAGTCGACATAGAGAAGTAAGTAATGACAACTTTAGAACGATATAAAATTTATTAACGATAAGATTTGTAAACAAGTAAAATTAAATCTGACACGGGTCACGGCATAGATAAAATTTTTAATTATTGAATTTGAACCAACCATTTCTAGAAATTCTGAAATCCAATTTTGACATTACTTTGGTTAAACTTAGATTCAATTTTGACTTTAAATTAAAGCTGTCTATTGTCGTTTTTTAAATTCTCGTTAATTTGGATTTATATAATTATTTAGTATACTTTTATTAATATTTAATATTTTTTATTTTTAATAATGAACTCGTATATTACACGAGCATCTAATTTAGTTATTAATATTAAAAGATTATTAAAGGATTGATCTTAATTTTAAATTAATACAAAATAATATGTAATTTGTATTTACTAAGATGTTCATATCATCAACTTTAATTATTGTCGATTTTCAATTTAGAACAATAATTAGATATATTTAATTTATATCAACTTAGATATAACCTTATCTTATATAAATTTAAAATAGAGTTTAATTTTGACTATTTAAAGTAAAAATTAAGTTTTTAATTTTAACATGAATGAATGGTCAAGATTTAATTTTGATTAAATGAAATTCTAAGATCTTCTAATTAAATTGATGATAGTTAGTCTTTTATTTAGATTAGAAGATATGTATTTACGTATTTGTTTGTATGGCCTTGTATCTATTTGGCCCGTTAGTCCGGTCCGTGTTCTATTGTATCATTATTTATTCTGTTAATGAGAATGCTCTTTCTACAAAAAATTATCATCTTACAGTGTTTCCTGAAAGAGCCGATGGCAATTTTCAAACCACCCCAACCATGAGATGAGAGTGTGTATTCCACTTCTCCTAATTTAACCTACTCTAATTGTTTATCGTATTATCTTAAACTAAAACTTAAAACATGTAATTTATTTAAGGAAAAAGAATCCTATATGTAACAACAAACTTATTATGGAAAATGAATATAAAACTAAATTATAGGATATTGACAAATCATTTTATGAAGCCAAGAATTTCTTGGAAACTTAAAACATGCCTTTAATAATCCTTCAGGTATGGAACCCATTTTCATTAATTTTATATTAAGTCACATTGCGTTGTTTATTTTAGTTTACAAGATTCAAAAACACACAACCGAATATTCCCTTTATTTTATTTATTTTTGTTTCCAAAATTCAACGCTGACATTTCCTGGTCTACCGAAACCTAATTTCACCAGATAAACCTTTCCTTCCTTCCTTCCTTCCAGCACATAGTTAGTACGTGAACTTTAAATGCCATAGCTGTGCCCTGTGGTGTTGCGATCCTGTTTCTTGCTTGTAATTTCTTCTTTTTATTTTTTTTTCTTGGGATCCTCTCTACTAGCGACTTACAGGTAGTTGTTTTTTTATTTGCGGGTGGTTTTATTTGAACACTTTTGATAATTTAAATTGATCATTTGATATGAGATATGTAAGTATATGACCTGCATTAAAAACTGTAATTGATTGACATGATATGTTTGATATGTGAGAAAGAGGTGGTCAAAATATTATAGATGAACATGTTAAACGAATAACCAAACTACGTACAACTGAATTAACCGTCAAAACCAAACTATTTTAACTGAAATTTAAGTAAAATCGACGCATAGATTTTTGAATTCTAGTTAACTGATAATATCGGTTCAATTATGGTTACCAATTGAAAACCAAATCTATTAATCTAACCGACCCTCTTAGTTTTATTTTAAAGAAAGATATTTATGAGTAGTGTTTTAATTATTACTTTTGAAGTTTGTTTTTATTTAAAGAAAGTTTTTAAATATTAAGTATTTTGACATATTATTGGGTCTTGGGTAGGGATAGCAACTGTCATTCGATCTAATGATTATCCACCCGATCCGATCAATTTGTGAAGGATACGGACGAAGTTAAATGAGTGATTATTGGATATGAATGTTTAGTGAAACGGATATGGATAACAATTTTTCATCCATTGATGAATCCATTAACCCGAATTAAATTTAATATAATCATAATTTTATATAATTAAGTATAATTTCATATAAGTATTTTAATTTAAAAACTTATATATAAATATATTATTAAAGATATATATAACTATGTACGTTAAATTCACACTCCCTTGTATAATATTTTTGTATAATTGTATCGATTATATACGTGTAAGTATCAAAGGGAAAGAAACTATGATTTATGCTCCTAATTTTAGTTATATTAAGTTATGTTTTGATTTTTATCTTTTTTTTAAATAAAATATGTATTTATATCAATAAAGATCATAAATTATATATAAAAATATGCTCTTTTTTTTGGGCGAAAAGTTCTTTTTGGCATCAAATAGATATCCATTTAATCGTTTAATCTAATGGATATAAATACAGACGGACGAAATTATTTTAAATGGATAAAGATATAGATAATGAAAAATTAAATTGATGTGGACGTGGATATTAAATCACTCGATCCATACCCAATTCATTGTAATCCGGATCTTGGGAGTAACATTTGTGCATTACGCTTTGCTATTTGTCGATTTGTGTTAATGGACTTTATCATTATGAATTGCTCATTTGCACCCTTAGTGTTTCATCATTACACATTATTATTTGTACATTTGTATTAATTAGCCTCATTTGCACTTCATGAAGCATTGCCATTATTATGCGTTGGTAATTACATGTGTATCAATTCACTAATTACAAGTTCATTTCATCATTACACATTGCTAAATGGTTAAACGAAATTAACCATTTAAATCAACTAAACTATTATGTTTAACTAATAATCATAACCGCTTGGTTTGGGTCATAACCGACACATGCACACCCATACTTTCTTTTCTATTTATATCATACCTTCTTTCCATTCAAATATGAAAAAATTGCTTGAATATATAGTTTTCCGTATGCATTTTTAATCAACAATCAAGCAACTCCATCACCTTGCAACTAGTGTAGTATTCGCATGTCGTCAGATTTCTGTTTATTGTTATCTATAAATGATATATTTACTTCACAAAATTATATATCGAGTATTGTTAAATGACAATTAAACATTTTAATGATGAAAACACATTTTAAGGGTCATTTAGTTCATAGAGTTTTTTTTAATGAAATTATAATCTATAAATGAATTGAAATTTGAAAGGGATTGGAATTTTAATTAACAAAGAAATATATATATCTGGTTAGCTTGGTATATGTTAATTGAATTGGAATCTGAATTATAATAAATTAAGTAATTTGCCCTTTACACCAATCAAAGAATATAGACGGAATAAAAACATTTCAAAAAAATACATGAGATTGTCCAAAAACAAATCCAACCAAATTAAATTATTTAATCTACACTTTACACAATTGATGGTAGCATATGATTGAAGAAAAACCAAACCATATGAACCTTAATTGATGGCAGATAAATGAAGAAACAATAGAAGTTGTTGAACAAATTTCAATCGCAAAGCCTAAATTACACAAATAACAAATTTAACAAATCGAAACGTTCATCAACAGAAGTTGGAGATGAACCTTAATCGAGGGAGAAGAAGGTGAATAGAAGTTAAAGATGAACCTTGATCAACAAAAGCAACCTAATTTGGTTGAGGTCAACGACGACAAGGATGAAAGTTGCCTGAGACCCCTTTGTGGTGTTGGAGAGGAAGCAACCTAATTTGGTTGAGGTCAACGACGACAAGGATGAAAGTTGCCTGAGACCCCTTTGTGGTGTTGGAGAGGGAGGCAACAAAGATGAAAGGTGACATTGATGCATTCTCTCTAACTTAATCGCGGCTTCATAGAAGGTGGCAACGGTGATGGCTTCACATAGATGGTGATGGTGACAGCTTCATAGAGACGGCGGCGGCGATGACAACACGGTGTTAGAGGGTTAAAGGCGACAATGGGGGTTAGATGTTGAGCTATGAGACTAATAGTGTATCACACAATGTTATGAAGACCGGTGGTGAGTTATGAAGATTGAGGAATACTCGGGGCTTTTTAGTAACTTATGAGGGATTCCAATTGAATAGTATGAAATCCATAAAATCTTAGAAGGTTTTATGGAATTCCTCCTTTAGTGGAAAGTTTCCCTCATTAAGGAATCCAACTCCTCACATGTAAATGAACCAAATATAAGAATCTATTAGAAATTGAATTACAACTTCTCTTAATTCCTTAGGGTTCCTACCAATCAAACCGTCCATTAAGATAATCTTCTTTGATTTAGCCTTTTCTTTTCTTTAAGTTAATTAATTTGCTATTTTATATTTCATTTTCTTAGCCAATTATTACTCATTTTTAGTACTACATCCCTAGTAAACCAATTTTGAGCTTTAGGGGCTGTTTGTTAAAACAGAATGATTAAACACTGAATGATTCTGTGGTCTGAATAATTCAAAGGCTCCGAATAAATCTGCCTCTGAATGTGACATGATGTTTGACAAAGGTTTTGAATGAACAATCTGAATGATGCAAATTATCATTTTAACCTTAATAGTGACATTATATTATAAGATATGATTGTTTAACAAGACAATGTGTGAAAGAAGGAGTATTAGGGTAAAAATACTTG
>JAUEJL010126074.1:0-11548 GCA_032274825.1 Drosophyllum lusitanicum | reverse complement strand
ATCTCGACATTACTGGGTGGAATATTTCGGAGTTTTTCAAGTTTATGCATCGGAAGTTCCATAAATTTGAAGATTTGTATTATTGTGTCTCTTTTGACTTTACAAGTCGAGGAAGCTTGCTATTTGATGTGGATTTCGAGTCAATGATTGACCTTGCGGATAAATTTGGTAGTGTCGATGTTTATTTTTCCTACTTATAAATAGATAATTATGTGGAAATGTGGCCATCCGGATTATCATCTACTTTAGTTATCAACACTGAAACTTAAAATGGTATTGAAGTGGTATTTATTTTTAAGTAAGATCATGTTATTCTAAATTTATTTTATATATCTATCAAATTGTATAAGTTTGCTTCATGTTATATCTTGTAATTGACCGTTTAAGAGATATAACTTGACGCTCAACTTACATCCATTATATATTCTTCGATGTTTGCCAAAAAAGTTAACGTTATACTCCCAATTATACTTGAGGGCAAAGTTTAAAAGAAATCATAGCATCCCACAATGTATGTCTTAGAATCATGTAACGTTATACTCTATCATGATACTTCGTTTTTATTTGTCCCCGTCGCATTGCGCGGGTACCCCACTAGTTATTTATTAAAGTAGACTAGCAATTAATTATTAATTATCTAATAATAAAGCTATTTTTATCTGTTAAGACTTAACAAAATTCGAATGATAAGCAAACTCATACACCTACTTAATATATACATATGTTTACGATGGGAATTGAACGCACAATCTTAAACACTCGAAAAATTACATATCATATGACAAAGGATATTAAGGTGTTACACCTTCTATGAGGTTGAAGGTTCAATTTCTGTCATAGACATATGTGTATATATACTAGGTGGATGGGGGATGGGTGTATTTGTCATTCAAAAAAACTAAAATAACACATAGAACCACTTGAAAATTACATAGAACAACTAAAAATTCTACTTATTGATAACATTTTTGTATTTCCTTAAGACTCTTGGCAGACGATGTTTAGCAATTGCTAGTTCCTCTTCTGACGAATGATTGAGTTTTTTGTTACTTTTAACATCCAAAGTTCGAAATTATTTATTTAATTAATTATATAATTACATAATAATAAAAATAATAATTAGTATTTATTACGCATGAGAAAAATAACAATACGCAACTAGAGGGACCTTTTTTCAATAGAGTAAAGATGAAAGTATAGGGGCTAAATTGTCAATTGCCCATAGTGAAAGGGCGAAAGGGGAAAGAAGAAATCAAGTGATATTACGTAGCTTTTATCAAACTAAGTTAATAGGTATGTTAATTCTCTGCATCTTCTTGTTTAAATTGAGTTTAGGGATCATAATGACGTTTTATAAATAAATTGAGACAGTTAGATGTTTGTAGTATGTAAAAATAACCCTCTAATAGTTGTAAGAGATGTAGAAAAACATCTTTAAGTGATTGAAATGAGTTTTGATTTGAAATTAGTCAAGAACAGTTATTCGGATAATAGAATGGTTGGTTCTACACACCACACGGGCCATGTATTTTTGGCGCCCCTGTAACAAGGTCGTGTAGGTCAACATGACCCATGTAGCTTTATATGGTCTGTGTAAGGCCCTAGTGTAACACAAGCCATGTACAAGATGAGCTCGTGTATGGTTAGTGAGTACACGGCCTGTGTAGAACCTATTTCAGAACATAATACTTTATTTTAATACCATTTATTATACTTGAATAGGAAGGTGACTAACAACCTATTTGTCTCAAAGAAGTTGTGTTACCCAAACTGCATAACAAGGTGAGTTATACTAGATTTTTACATCATATGTGCAATATGTGTATTATCATATAGAATTGTGTGATATGTGTTAATGTGTAAATTTAGCATATTGCTCCGTGTAGTAGGCTCGGAATTAGTACAGTACTGTGGCTCAGATTTGCAACCTTGAGACTAGTACCGAGGCCGGCACAGATTTACACTCAGATACACTGAGTAATGCTCAAGGTATCTTATCCTATTATACAATAGGGCTACATACCTGTCATAAAGAGTCAGGAGAGACTATATGTGTGTGAGTCTAACTTTCGATGATATGGCTTATGTGTCTGTATGTATGTGTGGAAATAATACCCATCTTTATATGTGAAATTCTTATATGTGATTTTATGCATGTGTTCGTATTAAGAATGGCAACGGGGCGGGTTCGGGCGGCGATTGGTCCCCGTCCCCGTTTAAGAAAACTGTCCCCGTCCCAGCTTAAAAAACCACGGGATTTAAACGGGGATCCCCATAGGATAACTGGGGAAAACCACAGGGAAATATGTATCTCTGTTTAATATAAACATGCGATTATAGGTCACCGCGGAGATACCCGTTAAAGTAAAACTATGATTTTCACCACGGGGATCGTCACCGTTAAGATTTTACCACGAGTTTTGGGAAAACGATTATACTAAATTATACAACATTATAAAAAACAAACATATCTGAACTGAAATTAAAGTCTTAAAGAATCTAAATGCATCCAAAATATCAAATTCAAACAATCCAAATAAAGACAACTATTAAAATTAGGTTATGTATAAAGATTTGTATATTTTATAATTTAAAGCTAATTTTATGTATATTAATATATATATATATATATATGTAATTAATATTAAATTATAATTGGGTATCGAGTATCGGGTAATCGGGGTGGGGATCATCAAACTTGTCCCCGTCCCCATTCCTGTTTAAAATAATCGGGTTTCCCCATCCCCATCTGTGCCCCGTTTATGTCGGTTTTCGGTTTTCCCAGTCGATTTCGGTTTTTATTTTTTTGTCATCCCTAGTTCGTATGATGGGTGGGTTTGGGGTGCGGTGAGGTGGGGTGGAGAAAATATTTGATATATCATTATATAAATAATAATAATAATAAATAAATAAAATGAGTCGCTCCGGGTCAAGATCCAATAGTAATAGATCCGATCCAAATCCAATTAAATGAACCTTTATGTTAATTGATCAGATTCAAATCCATTTAAATGAGTTTATAGATCAGGTCAGATCTTTAAAAGATCAAATTCAATATGCCCCTATTTACAACCCTACTTATGTCTACGTAGAAGCCCGAGGAGATGTGGGGAGGGATGGGGCGGAGAAGACAGACATAAGTGAAGAATATTATTAGTTTTTATTAAGGTAAAAAGTATATGAAAGATCTTATTTCCACTTAGTTCAGAAACAGTATAAAAAAGATTTCTCTTTTATATAACCCTATTTATAACGACGGACAAAATAAGATCGAGTTGAATGGTCTTCGGGGTGGGGGTGGGGGCATTTAGAAAAATTGGTTGGGTATTTTGTGAAGGGTGGGTTCAAAACTTCAAATTGTAATTTGTCCTTCCAAAATGAATTCTTGGGTTTATTGCGTTGGCCAGTTGATCCTTGGGATCATCCTTTCATGAAGTCATCAATGAGGCTTTAGAAACAATAATAATGTATTCTGGGCTTGTTCCCCTGTTTGAGAGGAGGTGTCATTTAATACTTCATGTTGTTGTATGTTTCTTGCGATTTAAAAAATAAGGCGAGAATTTCGTTAATATTCTTACAAACTTTATTAATTATGTTTATATCTTTGTAAAATTTAAGATTATTTGTATATTCTTGTAAAACGGTTGATGCAAGCATATGGGGCGATGAATCAAACGACTGAAAGAACATGTGCCAACCCTAATTGCGATTAATAGACTTTAGGTTTTTTCGATGATTGCAGTTAATCAACCAACCGGGTTTTACAAAAACTTGATCTAGCCCCTCTATATGAACATTCTATTTATTACTAAAAACTCATAGAGTCATGGGTATGAGTTTATATCACTTTGAGAAGAGTGTCTTGTTGATCTAGCCCCTAAAGATCGAAGCAAGTGATTATTTAATTTGAAGTCAATCAAGTGAGTGAGAGTGCATGGAGGAAAATGCAAGTATGCAATTTGTGATTAGTGTCGATCTTGAGTTTAGTGTGGCACGTGTGTGTAGATGAATATAGAGAGTTTGATTTTGGGAAGGATAGCAATAAGGGTGTTTTAGTAATTTACTTATTATCTTATTTAAATATAAGTTTTTTTAATTTTTACATAGAATACTTTTAATTAAATTAAGAAATTGATATATACGTGACTTTATATATTTTTAAAAATATATATAATTTTATAATGATATAGACATAATATGTTCAATATAGTCCATAATTAATTCATAGTCCCAAGGTACTAATTTTGGCCTTTGAATCAATATCATCAATGGTCCAGATTAAATTTTAAAAATTTAGGCTGAGCGGCATTTTCGTAATTTTTCATAAGTCACATGTGATGCGTTTATAAATCACACGTGATTGTAAACTGAATCACCTGTGATTCAATATTAAAATTTGAGAACTATGTTTTCTATATAGACTTTATTAAACAACATTTACCAAAAAAATAAAATCAAAAGGGTTTCTTGAAAGACAAAAGAATGGCTGTGCTTTGTAAAGTCAACGAAACTTGAGGTGCTAGAAACGTAATTTTATTTTATTTTTATTTATTTATAAAAAATTATTATTACCAATTGGGCAGACCATACAGGTAGTATGTCGGTTAAAATGCTAGCAACGTCTTGCACTTCCAAATCTTGATCTCAGTGTTTTTTCTTCTCCTATTTAAATATAAAAATATTGAAACGTTATCCGGACACTTATTAAAATATGAATTAAGTTCCTCTTAAGTTATGATTAAATATAAAATTAAGGCGCTTGTTTTAAATCAAAATAGGGTTATTTTTTAGGTCTTAATATTATGTTTATGAGAGATAATAACTCGTCATTTTAATTGTGACATGAGAAGATCTCAATTTCTAAAATACATATTCAAACTTTTCTATAGAATAAACTAGCATTTCAATAGAATAATTAGGACTTTTATGTCTCAATTATAGATATTTTATTCTTATTTATAAATTCAAGAGTATAATGATCCAAACAATCAATGTATTTTATCTATGATAAAAAAAATTTATTATACACAAAGTAATATGTTCTTTTTTCGATTAATCGAGAGCAAGTAGGGTCGCATTGAAGGGAGCGGTGATGATGTATTGGTTGCAAGAGGGGAACATATAAGAGGTGTGATAATAATATAATAATATTAATTAGTGTAGATAAACATATGATAATTACATAATGTGTAATAACTTTGACTTTTTTTAAAGTTAAAATTAAATTGAATTTTTAATGTAAATTGATAATTGAGATTTAATTTTATTAAAACAAACACATAAAATTGTTTAATAGAGATAATACAAGTTACTTTTAAGCCTGAAAACGAGTCTCTTTACCAAGTAATTTAATTCATTAAATTATCAAACGATTCTCTATTGGATTATGTTGGTGTTTCAGGTTTAGTCATGTAATACTTGTGTGTACAAATCTGTATGTATATTTTCTTTCTCTTAAATTTGTGCACTTAAATCATCACTAAGTTATTAGTTATGCGAACTTGGATTTTCATTTTATCTAAATATGAAAAACTTCTAGTTGTTCTTTATATCGGATAGTTTATACTGACTATTATTTTATTCTTTCACAATGATCAGGTTGACAAAGTAAAATGGTTGGTTATTAGAACGTTGTTATTTTTGCTTGATTTAAGAATTTGTGTCTTGAGTAGATTCATTTCTTTTTCTTATTTCTAGATCGCCCATTGACTGATCCATGAGATGTCATGATATGTTATATGAGCATGCTTAAGCTTCTTATGTTGTTTTTGTTGTTTTGTATATATTTTAAACAATTTATATGTCTACTTTTTATTTTTAATGTATCAGTCTTAATAGTTCGGTCGTTATCTACATACTTGAAACCATATTCAATTATGTTAAGTACTTCAAAAAAAATTAATTTGGTTACTTTTGTATGTATTTGGAATTTTTTGTATATGTAGAGTACTTACATTTTTCTATTTGATTTTAATACATTTCAAGTTTACTTCTCTAATAGACTAATACCCGTACGTGCACGGGTCTATAAACTAGGTTCAATCAACAGGCTCCGAGTTATATGACAGTTAGCAAATAAATGATCCTTGGTTTCTAAATGATGTGAACAAAGAGGACAGCTCCTTGGTTCTAAATGATACATCTCTCTTGAAGGTTGCGAGTCTGCGATGTTGAACATTTCAAGCCAATACATTAACATTGCTAGGAACTACCTTTATCTAGGTTGTTTTAAAGTAGGGAATTGATTTGTACACAACAAGATTTTACCATACACAACAATTGTGACTTTTATACTCCTAGAATCCCACTATCTTCTATTCTCATCCACATATTTAAGGGTACAATGGTCCAAACAATAACTATTGTTGTGTATGGTAAAATTCTGTTGTGTACATATCATCTCCCTTTAAAGTAAAGCCACGGCTATTTTGTAGCATTTTCTAATCAAGAGACTTTTGAAGAGAGGGGACCCGAGGAGTCCATTTCCAATTTCTTTGCTCATTATCCACCCGCCGAAACAAAAAGTTTAAGGTTTAAGTCGTATTGAATAGTGCCCCGAATTGAACTCTTTTTGTGAAAGCAATGGATCTATTTTAGTTCGTGGATAAAACCCATGTATAGCTTTGATTACTTGAACCCATCAAATTAATTTACAGAGGTTCTATCATTTTTACAACTTTAAATCGATTTAACAAAGTTAACTTTAGCATTGATTTATCATCCAATAAAATTGTGACACGTCTACTTATAATTGCTACAAATGAAACTAAATCCATACTTTGATGGTCTTCAGAAAAATTTTAAATAACAATTTTTTATTCAATAAAAGTGTCATAAACACAATTAACACAAGTGAACAATGAAAACATTCTCATATACCAAAAAAAAAAAAACTCATATAAATAAATGATCCAAAAATCTTGCAAATAATGAATCCATACTCATGCTTTTCTTTTTTTTCTTGGTTTAATTCAAACAAATCTTCTAATTAATGATTAAAAATGGTAATTAAGACTTTAATTAATTTTAAGCCGTTGCATTTTTCTTCTCAACAAGTTTTTCAATAAGATCAGCTGCTTCTTGAACTGTAGTTATGTTTTGTGAGTTCTCCTCTTCAACACTGATGCCAAATTCTTCTTCTAGTGTCATCACTATTTCAACCTGCATTCATCCATCCAATAAATGACTAAATACTCCTGTTAATAGTGGTTACAAATGGTTCTCGCTATTTTCAGACGAGCTTCTTCCTATATGTTATATATAAAATTTGGCATGTTAATTAGAGATGGAATGGATGGTAATATGAAAAAACTTAATTACCGTGTCAAGGGAATCAGCACCAAGGGCTGCGAATTTAGAGTCCGGCGCAACTACAGAGTCTGCAGACAGTGCCAACTGAGTCTTGACAATTTCACAAACTTTGTTCACTGTCTCGGGTTTTGCCTACATTCCAGATTATTTTTTATTTCATTAATATCATAAACGTTACACAAATACAAATATGTAGCACGTGTGAATAATTTGGTAGACAAAATAAGAAAGAAAATTAATTACTGCGCAAGAGATTTGAAAGCGTGACGGTTTCAAGAATGGGAAACCACTTTTCATCCGACCCATGCCAACTAACTTCAGTGTTGAGGTTTTCCCTACTATCTGTCAAAGTAGAATTAATAATAATAATTAATGCTAGTAAGAATCATCCGATCGAGTAAAACAATTACAAACTTTAGACAACTTTTCAAAACATGATAGATATGATATGTCTAATATTTTACGACTGGCTATATCAATCAAATACAAGTCTAGTACTACACAAATTTGAACGGCGTAAATTTGTGTTTTATATACCAAGAGAATTTCGAACTAGGAATGGCAAAACAATCCGGACCCGACAAGAAAAACCGAACCCGACTAGTTTCGGGTCGGGGATGCCATTTTCGGGTTAGGGTCGGGTTCGGGGCAAACAATCCCCGCCCCGATATATTTATATACATATATGTTTTATATATTTATGTGTATAAATATATATGTTTTATATATTTGATATTTGAAGAGTACAAAATTGCTTCAATAACATGTAGACATGAAGTTCACTGTTTTTGATTTGGTAATAGTGTTTTGTTTGAAACAATCAAACAAGGAGTTTATTATGTTTGAAATTTTTTTTGACCGTTTGTTTCCAACAACAGTCATCATTTTTTTTTCTTGTCTTTTTAGTCGGGTCGGGTTTATCACTGGGTTTTGGGGACGGGTTTTCATTTCGGATTCGGGGAAGGGGCGCCCCGAACCCGCCCCGTTGCAATTCCTATGAATTCGAACCCAAGACCTTCCATTTTTAAGCAAAATTACTCAAGTTGTTAACCAACTTATCATCCCTTAATGGCGTGCGTGTGTGTGTGTATGCACTTCTATATGAGAGACTTGTTAGGGCTGGATATCTTATCCAGTTACAACTCATAAATCATTTCATTTCATGACATTATTAAAACAAAACTTATGTGCAAATTAAATAGCCAAATAGGAAGAATATCTGCGTCTAAATGTAGCATTGATTCTATAAAGTCAAAATAGAGAGAAGTCAAAGATTTGACCTGGTTGGTATGCTTTGAAGTCGTTAACCTGACACAAGTCACCGGAACAGCAGCCATTGGGATGGGTGTGTGTGTTTGGGGGTTAGAAGTAGGGAAAAAGTTTTGTTGGTTTATTTTTCTGGTGAGGTTATGAGATTAGGGTGAGTTGCTAGAAAGGATATTATGATATTACGACGACGTAGTTGTCAAGTTGGTTCATAGATGTCGTTTCAGGGGACGGGTGGTCTATATTTGCGACACCCTGTAAAGCCTATCCACTTGACCTACGCGGGGGACCACTGTGGTGGGCCACACCACTCCTTGCTGACTCAGGTAGTCAGTCATGTGCTCTTCTCTTTTTGGATGAAAGCAGGGTTCATTCTTGTTGAATTGAACCATGAGTTGTGCAAGTTGGGGACCTGGAACCAGTAACTTAAGGGTCATGTATATATAAACAAATCACAAATGATGGAAGTTTTAACTTGGGAATTCAAGAAACTAAAGGATAATTTGTGCTACAACACTTGAGGTTACCTGCAGAACTTTTTCCTGTTATGAACAGATCCCTCTGCAGGGAATTTCAAGAACCATTTATGCAAGAACACAACTGGCTTTAATTTATAAAAAAACAAGTAAAGATTAGAGAAAGTAAAACAGAAAGAAAGAAAGGAAGAAAAAACATTTTCTCTGCAGTTTTAGAGTACAAGAAAACCTTTACAAGGTTATTTAGTTTTGAAGGTAAAAAGGAGACTTTTTAAGGTTCCTAAAAAAGGGTGGCAGCACCAGAAATACCTGTAATTGCATCAGTGACTACCTCATAAGCAGAGGAATTTGATGAATCATAAGAGAATCCTACCCCTACCCACCCCAACAGGTGTTGGGTCTCCAAATACAGCATATTTGCCTCTGAAAATCTTCAAAGAAATAAAAACAACCCATGTAACTTTTATTGAAATTAAATTAATCAATCTTGAAAAGGGTATCTATCATCTTTTTCATTAATGTGTTCCAACTATACTCATTTCTTACCACACCCTGACCATTTGGTCTGAAAGGCCCATTCTCAGAAAATGCTCCAACACCCAGTGATGAACATCCAGGCCCTAATTGACAAGTAAATTGCTTAAGATTGGAAGGTTTAAGAAAAAGTGATCCAATCCAAATTTTAATTAAAACGAAAGTTTTTTTAAGATCATTCAAGAAAAGGGGTTCCTTTTTTACCTCCATTTAACCAGAGAACCAATGGCTTTGAAACTGGATCAACTTCAGCTTCAAGAAAATAGTAAAAAAGGGCTCTTTTTTTCTTGTCAGATTCAGCCAATGAAGCTTCATTCAACACCATGAACGAACACACTATAAGGAGCAAGCTTTTTTGCTCATTTGCAGGCCTGAAAATGGTGAGAGTGTGTGAATTGGGTATCTGAAAATGCTTTAAAATTTTCTGTACATTGGTATCTGATGCTTCAAGTTATATCATCACCACATTAGCATAAGAACTTCATACTTCAAACATACTTAAATCTTTTACTACCCATGCTTCAAACTTTTTTTATTTTCTTTTTTTAAAAACTAAATTTAATTTATTAAATTTACTTTAATCTAATTACGAAAATAAATAAAAAAATAAAAAATATGTAAAATATAAAAATAAGATAAAAACTAATTCATCGTCTCTCTTCTGAATATATATCTCAGCCCATGTTCTCTCTCTAGCACATCTCGCAACTCACAAATACCCTAATTCATGGTCCCTCTTCTGTTGGCGGTTGCTTCCGGCAACACCTAATCCAGGTTGTTTCCACGAAGGCTGTTGGCAGTCACCAAGGCTGTCGCAAATCATCAAAGGTTATCTCTACAATTTTATCGTCCCTCTTTCTCCAACAGTCCAGATCTGGCACTCTCCGGCCAAGCCGTCCACCGTCACTCACCACCTCCGGTTGACCGTTGTTTCTCTTGTTCACACTTGACAGATTTTCTTCAACCAAACAGTCATATGACCATTAATTAGCTTACTTCCCCATCCCCTATTGATACTCCACCACCAAGCATGCTTCAAAATTCTCAGTACCAAGGCATAGGGGGTGGTGTGCCTTCTCGATACCGAGTGCCACTTACGCATACCGATCGTTTACCGCTTGTACTCCTGATGCTCTTACTACTTACTAGTCGTTTTTTGTATATCTATTATTTTTGCCTGTCTTTCACACAAAGTAATATTATTAAAAAGATATATGGGAATTTCAAATACTAAAATAACTGCATTTATAACAATTTTTTTGTAAATAATTATATAAATTTTTAATATTTATATTTTGACGATATATAAGAAATAGTTTTTTTAACGGAAATAAGAAACTAGTAATAACTCATTGTAAGTTGACCCTTATTAAGTACATTATAATGTCACTCCTCGTCTGATGTGGGACGTTACACGACATACCCCCTCACAGATGGCGTGACTTTGTTTGGCATTTGACCAACTTGCTTTGATACCATGAAAGTTTGTGGGGTTCAACTCAAAACCAATTGTTTATGAAGAAGTAGTTCAGAATCCTTATTAAACACATTACAAAATCACTCTTCGTCTGATGTGGGACATTAATCAACACTCATGTTACGACCTTTTCAAGATTTATAAGTATTACATTATATGTTATTATGTTTATTAAACAAAAAAGTATTACAATTAATATTTATCCATTAGAAATGTTGTTTATCCTGTTGTAGCTTTTAAATATATTATGGATTATAAGTTTGTGTGTGTGTGTGTGTGTGTATATATATATATATATATATATATATATATATCAGTCCAATTCTCCCTCTTTCAATTGGATTGTTCACCCATAAATTTCTTACATGTACTTTGCCACACTCAATCCCCTCACGGTCTTCATCCATAAATTCTTACCAATTAAACAGCTAAGATTGGTTCTCACACTAATAATGATTCTCAAATGAATCATCTCATATATATA
>JAUEJL010126063.1:0-11550 GCA_032274825.1 Drosophyllum lusitanicum | reverse complement strand
CGTTCCCCTTGTGTTCGACACCCGTACTTATTTACTATATTACGATACGATTAGGTTCTCTTGCCTATTTGTGTTGTAGTCGTGCTAAAAAACTCAGATTTATAAATTTAAAACCGGTACGCTACACGCACATCGGCGTCGCGTCCAGCCAACCGACGTGTCGCGTCGCGTCAACTTCAAAAGTCGGACCCCAAAGTCGGATCATGCAAAGTCGGACCAAAAGTCGGACCAACAAAGTCGGTTGGCCCAAAGTCGGACCAAATCGGGGACGCGTCGAGTCCACCCATTTGACGCGTCTCGTCGCGCCATTTTCAGACCTGCAACTTTGCTTTCTGCCTTCTTCCAGCTTCATCCAAACTCATCAAAACACACTTATAATTTTGGAAAATGATTTCTTACAATACTAAACCCATACAAACATCAAACAACATGTATACCAACATCAATAACAAATCAAATCCATTTAAAATCATAAAACCAATAAAACCCACATATCAAGTTTTCTTCAAACTTTCAACAATGGTGTTTGATACGCGAATATCAGTCTTAAATTTAAACACTAATCTAACCGTATTTGACTGACACACTAACGGGCAAGTGCATCCGATCGTATAGCAGTAAACTAGGCAAGACCAGGATCGTCTCCACAGAAAACAGTTATGGAATATACTATTAAGAAATAAACTAGTTACACTAAAAGGCTTTGAAAGTAAAAAAGGGTTTTGAGTTCTAGCAGCTATTTGCTGCCAAAAGGTTTGAATTAAAGTAGTAAATATGGAAACAATTTCAAGAAGTTGAAATCAGCTGACAAAGATGTATTCACCAATGACTCACTCCCCCTAGGTTCAATTTGTTTTAGGCATAGTTAATATGACAAGTTTCTAAGGGCGTTCGAACCAACAACCATCAGTCCGACTAATCCGATTACGACTTAACCTTTCCAAAACACACTTAACTCTCGTTGTATGGTGAATTAAACTCAAACTTTTATCTAAGGTATTACTGAATAATCTTAACCCTCATTGTCTCAGAAAAGTTATTAATCCTATTGAATGCAAACGTCATTATCTCAGAACAAGCAAACAATAATCCAGAAGAAAATACATATGCAAGTCATTGTCTCAGTGCATGCACAAACTGTATCTAACAAATTACTCAGCAAAAGTTAAGATCAAAAACTCAATGTTCATGGTTAAGCATAAACAAAACCAGATCATATATTAGAAATAAAGATTACAAATCAAAACCTAGGGTTCGTTCATCACGATAAATACAAGAAAGGTCTAACTCATAGACAAATTAGAAAACAAAAACAAAGTAAAACAGAAATTGCAAATCATTATAGACCAATGGTTGCAACCCAAGTTAACCCTACAGATGTTGTAGCCTCTCCTCTCCATCACTGATTGCTCCCTAAAACTGTCGCATGTTTTCCCTCGTCGATTGCCGCCGCTCGAAAAATATCAATCTCTCCAGCCGCCGTCGTCTTTTTAAAAAAATACCTTCACCCCTCTAATTAATTCCACCAACCCCCTCCATTCTTCTCTCCGTTTACCGGCCCCCAATTAAACTTAATGTTTCTTTCCTATGGGCCTTCTCGGCCCATAACACAAAAGAATGGCAGGCATTATTATTATTTTTATTTTCTGTTTCTCTGCCCATATACAGAATACTAACGGCTCATTTGAATAGTCCAAACAGAATATTATTGTGACCCATTGCGTCTAGTTTTTGTAGCTTTTTGAATCACTTCGTTTCGAGTTCGTATAAGTAAGATACGACCAAAACATTGAAGAGGTGTTAAAGCTGTCAATTTTTCTCTCTTTCTCTTTTTTTCATCATTTTTCATCAAATTCTCTATCTCTTCTCCCAAGATCCCTAAAAACACATATTAAAACAAATTAAATAGATAATTAACCTAATTCATCATAATAATGCAATCAAAGAATAAGATATCGGATAAAAATAGTATGGATATTTTAGACGATATTAAACACCTCACACTTAATCTTTGTTTGTCCCTAAGCAAACCGTCATGAAAAATACTCAAACTAAACCAATTTAATTCATCATCCTTTATCCATATACAATCAAGTAATTTACCCACATGAATAGGATGGACTCCATGTCTATATCAGAAATAATCAAACATCTCAAAAATTGCATGACTTTGCATTCTCACCAGGTATACACTCTTCACACAAAGTGTTTAGGGTGAATATATTTAGTAAACACACATATGTCATGAAATACACCATTATCATAAGCTTGTATCTAAATCTAATCTGCACCACTAGAGGACTTAAGACTTTCGAGAGGACTTTAGGGTTGTAATGTTTAGGCTATGGGTTAGGGTAGGAAAAAGGATATTTAAAGTGGCTAAAAAGTATATAGTCAAAATCCAAAACTGATATTATCTAAATTGCTTTTATTCAGACTATAACCAACTAAACAATATTTTTTTTTACGAGGACACACAGTTCACTAAGATGAAGTGAAACCAGACTTATCTAAGCACTGCAAATACTTAGAAAAGACGAACAAAAAACCGCATCTCAATGTATGACAACACTAAAAAATTGCAGACTAAAGCACATCATGTAACTGATATCTTCATTTTTTTTCTTTTGCACTTTTTTCTTTTTTTTCTTTTGCACTTTTTTCTTTTTTTTCTTGCTTTTTTTTAACGTGCATACATCATATTCTTGATAAACCAGAGGACATCATAAAATTTCATATCCCGCTACTCGGTGTATGTACGACCAAAAACAACCAACTAAAACTAAGCAGCATAGATAAATCAGTTACGACTTTTGACTAAGGCAAAAAGAAAGCTAAAACAGAAAAGGGTCAACAATGTGGCTAACGAATGAAAAGGCTAAGCTCAAAGTGGCTAACTAGGGTATCGAGTGCTAAGAATGAGCACTACGCAATAAAGGTGGGACAAATTAAATAATCTAAAAATAAGATTATCTAAAGTTGTATTAAAGCTTGAAATAGAAATTTTTAATCTTCAAAAGTTGTAAGATTGATGCAAAATATAAGTTTTAATAATAATAATAATTGACTTGTACTTCATCGGTTTCATCAATGACGACAACATGCTTTTCATCATCGATGTTTCTTTTTCTTTTTTTGCCTACAAATATGTTATTAGTCAACACTTGGTTACGGCGTTAGAATGTTATTGATTGTATCTGATCATCCAAGATCAAGACTCTCACACACATCTTAGGATGATGGGTGCAATGATCCATACTCATAACGTTATTCTAAAACAATTCTATTTCAAATCTACGGTACCATTTCAAGCATAAAAGCCAAAAAGTTTTCTTAGTCATCAATCATTAATTATGTACGCGATAGATTTAACTATCATGACTAACTATTCACAATAACGAGTGTCATAATTAAATCTCATTTTTAAATAAATAAGTTTGTCTTTGTTATCTAAATAATGATACTAATAAATTTCTCACCGCAGCTTGACAATGACTCCCCAGCCTTCCCCAGTAATATTACTAGTCATGAAGCTTCATCAGGGGTGATGATCGAACTTGTCTATCACGAGACCTCATATTCCTACTTTAAACCATATGATGTGTTTGGTAGAAGTAATTGCTAGCTGGAGTTGGAAACTAGAAAGTTGGATTACACAGATCGTCATTTAGTAGATAATAAGATAAAGTAAGAGGATCTTTACTATTATATATATTTGACATAATAGCTAGTAATTGAAACTAGGAAGTTAAAATGACATAAAAAGAGCACAATAAAAACATATGATGGTAATAAAACAATTAATTAAATTAAAGATATATATATATATAATCTTTAAAATCTAAAAAGTTTGTATTAAAAATATACTTAGCTTGGACAACTTCAACCCATGAATCGACCTATTTTCTTTCGTCGCTTATATCATATCATTAATTTGTTTATATCATATATGATGAGTTGACGATGCGATAAACTTTTTAGTCGCACATCCAAACACTCCAGCTAGTATACGTGGTTTCTTGTTTATCCAGCATTTAGTAAGTGGTCGGTCATCATGTCTAGCTTTGATCGACTTCATACATACATACATACATACATAATATGTATTAAAAAAGTAATAATTAATTTTAATTGTTTTGTTAAATAAGTTTAATATATTTTATTTAATTTGCTTATCATATACGAAGAATGTTCAATATAGTCCATAATTAAATCATAGTCCTAAGGGACTAATTTTAGCCTTTAGATCAATGACATCAATGGTCTTGATTAAATTTTAAAAATTTGGACGGAGTGACATTTTCGTAATTTTTCGTAGTTCAAATGTGATGCATTTACAAATCACATGTGATTGTATACTGAATCACCTATGATTGAATATTAAAATTTTAAGACTATATTTTTTAAGAAAAATGATATATCCTCCTACTTTTTCTTCCTACTTCATCTTTCTACTCACCACAAGATGACACACTAATTCTCTTTCCTCACCTCATCCATTGATTTTGACACTTGTATTGATCTTGTGAGTAGGAGGATGAAGTAGGAAGATATATCATCTCTTATTTTTTAAATGAACTTTATTGAACACAACCATATCATACATAGGTGTTAAAATAGATGAGTACGTAGGTAGCATCATCATCTTAATTAATTAGATATATGATGCTGAAATTAATACGTACAAGATTGAACATGAATGATTAATTTCTCCAAATTAATTACGTACGAACGATCGATACATGCATATAAACTAATTAATTACGTACGTACTTGTTTCAATTGCGTTTTTTATTTGAAGAGGAAAATGCATTTACGCAATCGTAGGCTACAAATAATTCATCTGTTCAACAAGATCTCATTAATTGTAATTTTCTATTTATTTCTTCTCCTTTGACTCACAAATTAAGTGGATAGGTAACACGTCAAAATAAATAAATATAAATAAATAATAATAAAGTTTTTAATTCTAGTGAGCAGAGAAGTCGAAAAGCCAAACCCAAATAGCTCATAACGATAAAATCGAACCCATATTAAAATCGATTGTTTGGGTTTAAATTTCTTTAAAATTTGATAATTTCAATTCAGTTCCGGTTCTTATCAAAAACCTCCCCAATAAGAAATTGAGCCACCTCTGTTATGTTATATATTAACTATCACATAGAGATGCGTTAGAAGGATGTTATATTCATGGAGATAAAAAAAAAATTCTCAAAAAGATGAAACAAAAACCAATGTATTCTATATCTCTAAAACCAATAGTTTCAATTTCGGTTTGATTTGAGTTAAAAATCAACTCATGCTCACCCAAGGGTGTTCAATATTTCGATGCGATTCGTAAAAACTGGAATTCGAACCGAACCAAATTCGAATAATCCGATTTGAATTGGTTTGTTTGGTTTTCAAATCGGTTTTGGACTCGATTCGAAAATTTAAATTGGTTTCTGAATCGAGTTTCAAATCTATGGAAATATTCGTCATCCGACTCGAAATTCAAATATATATATAGTTGTATGTATATATAGGTGTTGTTACTCTATTTCTATTTGCAATTTCTCTTTTCTGATCTATAAATAAATATTCTCTCAGCTTATTCTTAGAAGTTCAAAATCCAATTAGATATTCAAAATAACAAAGTTTTCGGATTAAATTTGGTTTAAACTATAAAAACTGGAACGCATATACCAGTTAGGTGAATTTAGTTTTATTCGAACTCGAACCGAATTCAAATCGGTTTTAATAGTAGTAATACGAATTTGAATTGAATTTCGAACTGGGATAAAAAAATCAAACTCGAACAACTCGATTCTAATAATTCGAGAAACTCGAAATTTGATGAACACCCCTATGCTCACCTGTACACAAGTATAAATAATAACTCAAAGTGGACCATTTATAGGTAAATGGGGTCCAAATTACTCGCTCTATAAATCGTTAAAAGCTATCGTATTTATTGGTTGCAGAAGAGGCACAGATGGATTAAAAGGCATTCCAATTAGTCAAGAATCTTCTTTTCAAAAACAAAGTTAATAATTTAGGGTGATTTGTTAGTGTTATCTTGTGCGAGGTGTTAATGTTAGAGACTTACATAATTATAAAGTATTGTTTTTTTCAAAAATAGTTTAAGTTTAAGATTTAATTTTATTCATTTAGTATGCTCATTAATTATCTTATGGCAATCACAATATTAAAAAGGGTAAAATGCGCGAAAATAAACAAATTTTGTCTAAATTTTCATTGTATGTAATCAACTTTATTTTGTACCTAAAAATACAATCAACTTTTTAAAATGTTACATTGTATACAATTTACCTGCTAGAGCAGGTAATTAACCAGTTTTTTCTTTTTTCTGGTTTTGCTGAAAATTGGTGATGAAGATGAACCCCAAAGATACTTGTTTGAACTTATGAAATTGAAAAGTGATTCAGGTGCTTTTTATGCAAATTATGCATTTTGGTTTGTAATGTGTGATAGCTAATGTTGTTCAGCGATAAAGGCTAGATGGAGGTTGTGTTCATACGATTCAATGTGCAAGTCTAGGGTCCTTGCGGGATCGAGAGGTTGTTCATCCATTTGATTCTCCGGCAATTTGGATCTCCATCAACTAGTTGTTTTTTTCAATGCTGTTCATCCAGGTTTATGTCACCATCCCGCGTTTAGGGTTTATGGCTTCAAGTCGATTTTGCTTTAAAGCTTCAAATAGATCAAGGTTTGATTATGCTTTAGGTCTCACATTCAAATCTACGTTATGACAAAACAATTCTTGTTCATGTTCCATCTGTGAATTGGTTTCTTTTCAGATTTGTGAATCAATTTTAGGGTTCATGTTCATATGCAATTTCAGGTTTAATCAAAAAAAATTTATACTTTTGCTTAAAGATCAAAGAACATGAGGATGAACCATGAAGAACATCAAGAACATTTGAATTTTCTAATTAAAAAATTCAAAATTCATGAAAAAAACCTGTAACCTAATAATCGGCTCATCAATTGAATGCAATGAACTAAAATTGCAAGTTGTTTGTATTTCTAGGTACATAATGAAATATTTTGCATACAATGTTAATTTTAACAAAGTTTGTTGTATTTAGCGCACTTTGCTCTATTAAAAATCAAGAAAAGTGTTATGATTCAAAAAAAAAGCTCACATAAAAAATATTTATAAAAAAACTCACACAAAATACCAACTAATATTTAAAAAGAGTTGTGAGTAATTTAATATGAAAAGAAAACAACTTAGTTTGTAGAACTCTTGACCATAAATCATGCAACGACAAGCGTTTTCTTAAATATACAATTATAAAATTCATATAAAATATTAATCAAATGCACGTGTTTGAATGAGTATGGGAATATTATTTTTCTACATATGCATGCTTCACAAATAAATAATAGTTTCTTTATGGAAATTTGTTTTTATTTTTCTGAAAATGTTTTTAAAAAAGGATGAATTCTTTATTTTTAGTAGAAAATTTAAAAAACAGGTTCGGTTAAAGATAAGGATTTTCTTTTTTCTATTTAGAAAAGAGTTGAAAGGAGTGGAAAATTTGGATCAAAGCCTTTTTAATTTAATTGAATGTAAAACTGAACATTTTTATTTTAATTTCTAAGAAATTTTTTAGAAAAAGTAGTTTACTAAACATGTTTTTGCATTTTCCTATAAATTTTTTAAAAAAATAGTAAAATTTTCTGAGACCAAACACAGCCCGTTAGTAAAAATACATACAATAATTTAATTTATAAACATTTATTAAAATCTATTATAATATCATCATTTACATAGTCAAGGTATTGATATTTTATCTTAATCCTTGTTTCACGTGAAAACGTTACAAGTGTCATTCCTAATCACTTAGGACCATGGCCGTCCTAAAGGGCATGCTAAATGGGCGATCACCCAGGGCCTAAGGATCAGAGGGACTCATTTTTCTTGTATGTATAATATACATGATTTAACACTCTAATAAGTCTATTTTAATTAATCTATTATGAGTTAGTTGTTGTAAACGAAATTTCTTAAAGATTTGAGATTAACACTTTAACCAGAAATCATATATTCAATTGTCAAAATCTTTTGGCCCACTACAACACAACACCTGATTTTGTGTTAGATAAATCCGTGAAAAAAGACTGTTTCAAAAAGCGGATATAGCCGAATGATAAAATTTCTCTTTGCTAAGGAGAAGACGCGGGTTCGATTAAAGGTTGAGCCTGTTCCTCCTTCATTTTCTGTTCCGGATTCAATCTTCCCCTCCGCACCTACTGTTTCTAGAAGTCTACTCTCTCTCAGGTCCTGTTTCAATCTCGAACTACTCTCGGATTTCAAAATCGATCATTGATAAAAGTTTCGTGGAAAACTATTTCTCTTAGATTTCCCATGAAATTCACGGAAACCCCATTGATATTTTGCTTTTTGACTCAAAGCCGTGGGAAATTCGTTGAAAATTTGCCACGAATTGTTCGGAAGGAAACTCTTTGTGATGCTTGATTTTATAGTAGTGACCGAATTAGGAAGAAATCTTCAATTCATAAAAAATATCGATAGTTAGTTTGCGAAGAAATCACACAAAATCGTTTGACTCTTTGGGACGAAGTTACACGGTTTGGAAAGAAAAACAAAATTGACGATCACAATCTTTTATCCTTATTTGGTTTTCTTGAGAAAAAACGAAATGCTAGAATTTTGTGAAATGTAGAATTCAAAAGTTTAACTTATTTAAGATATATCTGAGTTTTGAAAATTTTTTAACATCTCAAACACATCTAAAATTTTCAATTGTATATTTTCGTCTATAGTTGCAGTTAAATACGTATAATTGTAAATTTCTTACCCAACGTTTTTACATAGTTTATTATTTTTAGGGGCCCATCTTTTAGTTTTGTCCCGAACCTCGAAAATATTTAAGACGGCCCTGCTTAAGGACATATAATAATAATAATGAGTGTTCCCGATTCATGCTTCGCTGTAGAATTGTTACAACTTGCTCTAATATGAAACATAACTTATATGAATCATTAAAAATAATATATTAAATTATAGCTTTCAGAATTTATTATATATGTATTTTTTTAGTTCAATAAACCTAGTAAAATGCTACTATACATTACTAAATATGTTTAAATAAAGAGAAACACAACGGTTATTGTTAGGGAGGTATATCTATTTTCAAAAAATAAAGGGTGTGAGGTTTTTTTTTAAAATTATCGTTGACCAATAAAATTTTACATGGATTAGTAAAATTTTAACAATTGTGTTGGTGTCGGTATGTTGGTGTAGCTAGGGAGGTATGCTGGTGTGGGGGGTTGTATTTATCAACTTTTTATAAAATACTGAGGCTATAGGTTATTTCTCAATCAGTCCCAATACTTAAAAATATATAGTCTTAAAAAGTTGAGTAAGAGAATGTTAAAATGCATAATACTATAGCTAAGATAGGTTGAAATTTAATTTAATTTTTTTATATATTCATTGCTGTGGAAGGTTTAATTATTAATATGGTATATAAGGATCTAATTAATTCTATTTCTATTTAGTAGTTTCATTTTATTTTATGAGGGATAAATTAGTATTTTTAAGCTACTTAAAATTAAGAGATCAAATTAACACAGTAAAGTAGCACATCATAATTTTATTTTATTTGTCAGTCATTTAAAAAATCTAGAAATGTTAACTAATTCGAGCTGTAGGTTATTTACTTTACGATTTATAGTTATACTTATTTTCTAATAATTAATCTATAATATTCAAAATGAAAGATTTAGCTATAAAAATATTTTTTTTATAATTAGGTTAATTTGCGTTGACTTGGTTTTTTTAAAAGTTCTTATGAAATTTTGTGTTATTAAAGATACATAATATCTAATAGTTACTAATCTATTTAATAGTTTCCGCTTGATATTGCTTATTCAAACATTAGGGTGTGTTTTTTACGGGGTTTACTGTGAATTTATCATTATTAATTGTTGTTACTTTTTTCTTATAGAATTTACGAATGTTCATAAATCTTACAATAATTATAACTCGAGAAATCTAAAACACCTCAGCCATAAAATTTGTATATTTTAAAAATAGTATGAAATCTTGAAACATTCAACGAGTTTGAAAGTGGGAGAGAATGTAATATTTTTATTTTTACTTTATATAAGAAGAATATGTAGGTCAATACATGAGATTATACATAGAAACCTCGTGAAAAATAAATGTTAAAAACAATACAAAAATTCTCTTACTTTTCACCACTTCCATATTAATTATGTATCTGTAAATGGGTGAAATATTGTCTTTTCTTTAATAAAAATTAATTAGTTATACTACTATGACCGGAAATACTGAGTTTTCTTTTATTGTAATTTTATACTGCTAGAAAGAAAAGGATTACATTAGATATGAAAATGGGTGAAGGGTAGTTTGGTAACTTCGAAACACTTAAAATTTAAGAGTTTAAGCAAAAACGTATAAATGCTTTATAATATTTTGTGTGTGTGTATATAGAGAGAGAAAAAAAGTTTATTTTAAAACCGTTTTTATTACGAAACTACGAAACCATTATGGACCAATCAATTATTATTTTGTTTTAATTAATTAAATTAAATTAAAAAATATAATTGTAAATTTAAAAAAATAAAGGCGCCGCAATTACGCCGATTATGTTGCTCCGTAACTTTGTTAAATTCATCTTATTTTTTCATAAAATTGTAATAATTCTTTCTACTAATTCTCCTTATTTTTTTACTTTTTTTCTTTCTTTTTCTTTTTGAATAGTAAGAATTAACTTTTCTTTATATTTCTTCTTTTTCTTTTATTTTCCTTTAATTTCTTTTTTATTTATTAATCACAATCATTTACTTTTTTATTAAAAATTTTCGAGTTATTTATTAAGTACTTATATTATATACAACACATCATTTTTGTTTTTTTGAGTTGACAAATGTGTTTGACTAAACCAATTTTGAGTTGCACGTGCACACATGCATCTAGGTGTACATATGCATATGCACCTAGACGCACCTATGCAGTATGAACAAGTGATTCATATATGCACATGCGCTTGAAAAAATCGAGTTTTATGTGCACACATCTCATTGTATGCTAGAAAAAAACCCGACAAGTGGTGCACATATGCACATGCGCTTGAAAAAAATCGAGTGCTATATGCACATGTGCACACATCTTATGCTGTGCTTGAAAAAAACCTGACAAAAACGAAAAATTTTCTTTGAAAAAGTGTAGCAATATGGATCTCATATTATTGAACAATATTTATTTCGTTATTTTGGTATAGTTTTCGTATTTTAATACGTTTGCGTTTGATAGATATTTTAGTTTTAAAAAAGTGGAGGTAAGTGGTTCCCCCCTTTATTTAATCAATTTGCCTATATACCCCTCTAGCATTTTTGGATAATGAAAATGATTGATGTCTTTTTAATTAATTACATGTTTGTCACAACTAATATTAGCCTTTGATTAATTATGATCAATGACTACAAATAGTTCTCAAGGTACTCGCAATATATATATATATATATATATATATATATATATATATATAT
>JAUEJL010126052.1:0-11551 GCA_032274825.1 Drosophyllum lusitanicum | reverse complement strand
TTTCCCTTCTCTTTCCCCCCTTTATAAGCAATACAATGCAACTCTAGGATCCAACAAAAATGCCTACAACTAGAAGTGAAGAAAGTTTGCAGCACTCACCGTGTTTAAAGGACAACCGATATTAACCAAGTGGTTAAATTCATTCAAGGGGCTTCACATTTGTGGGTTGAGTTACCAGCACTAAGAGGTCATTTTTCCAGACCTTCGAACAATCATAACAGCATCAATTTGTTATCGACCAATTTGTCAGCTTAATCACCACCAATCAGGGATTTTCAATCTCCGGTTTCTATTTACAGCAAGTCTTTCAGCAGGAATTTTGGTCCTAACCTGTCTCCATATCATATTGACTGCATCATCTTTCTTTGGAGGGTACTGATATTCAAAATGGTGTGTGATTTCTTTGAGCCGGGCCCACATTTTAAGCCACTTATCTTCAGGTACCTTCCTGAGGTGGTCAACCATGTAGCCTGGAACTAATGCTTCCTTTACAGAAAAGAAAAGTGAGAACTTGGCGTAGTCCAGTTCAGACTCGAAGGGGAGCTCGATATGGTCACTCACGATTACGGGAACGCAGTGGCTCACGATAGCATCAAATAGTCGGTTAGAGGACGGGGTGTCGCCAGCTGGATGTAAACAGAATTTTGACAACCTCATGCCCTGAGTTGACTAGTTACACCATAGATTTGACTTCAGAGATAAAATTGAATTCAAGCAATTCATATGTAAAAAGTAGAAGTTGCAACCTAGACCCATTTACTTCTAAATTGGTTGATTTGGGTTGTGTGTTATCTTAAACTCTTAAAGGGGTAAAATTCTAAACAGGGGAATGAGTTAAGCTGGTCGAAAATTGCTCAAAGTCTATGTTTAATGCATTATGACCTCCTAAAATTGTATTATTTAAAGATTTAGATTGTTATCTGCAATTAACACAAATCATTTATAAGGACATATGAACAAAAAAGTGAAAGTGCGGTTAACCCCAACCGGGCCTGTTTCAAAATGTCTATAAAAATCCATTTCAACCTAAACTTGTTTTGACCCATTACTCGACTCTACTACTCTAGAAGGCCTAACAGCACATGTGATGTTTCACTGGAGAAATATTTTACTGAAGGTTTGAGCATAAATACCCCTTAGAAATAAACCAAACAGAGCAGTTTTCGGGGCAAAGATTCATGGTATCAGTACCAAAGGGGCTATAAGCCCAACGGTATCAGGTGTGCTAGGTGTCTCGCAAAGTTATGGGTTCAAGTCCTATGATGGAAAAAAGATGTAGATTTAGGATTAGGTTTAGAGAGTGTGTATTCTGCCGTTCAAAAAAAAAAGATTCATGGTATCAATATTGTGTAATAATTACCAATGTAGTGCAAAAGGTTTGAAATTAACTTTGTAAACAGAAAAACTATTGCAGTTATTTTGAATAGATATAATAAAATATGGGGAAAAGCTGTTAAAGTAATATCTCCTTCTTTTAGTGTGACAAAACCTACTGTGATCCAAATAGGTAGGCCTAATAGGCTAATAGTCCCTCTGTCGGATGATAATGCAAAAGTACGCGGACGCATTAGTGTGATCAAAATTTAGCTGGGTGACACTGATTCAAGTCCACCAGATTCTATTAGTGCAAACACTTTTGCTCTAGTAAAATATTGTACTCGTCATGGGACAAGGGAGACTTAGAGCAAATCCCATTCTGACCAAGAAAAGTAACAATTTCGACTTATGAAAGTCGAAACTGAGGTTGTTTATGTTGAAAAAAATTATAAAACTTACAGCATTTATGCCTTCTCCTGTAGCATAACCTGCTTCAAAGTGGACATCCTCATAACCTTTTAGTATTTTTTCCAGCTTGCGACGAACTTTGCCTTCCTGCACAATATATTATGTCCTTGTAAATTTACATGGTTGTCTCCAGTTAAGAAAATTTTCATATCTGTCCATTAAAGTGCAACACTGTTGACCATTAATAGTTTAATGTAAATGTTTGACTAATTACTAACATCAGAAACATCTTTAAACTTTTGTGGACGAAAATCAAAACTACCAATTAGCTATTAAAATGATAATGGGTAGAGGTGACGAGGTAACAGGTCAAAAACAAGTAATTTTGCGAGTCAAAACGAGTCAAGTTGACCTGAAGTGCTTTTACTAGATTCCTTTATAAACAATTAGAGTGCTAGTTATGATTAAAAAACTTATATATTATCATTTTTTATAACTTAGATGTTTCATACATTAAAAATACAATTCAGGCAACTTTCAATTCTGTTTGACCTATTTCCTTTAAGCTATTTTTTAAAAATTTTGACCTATTAAAGGTAAAACATAACCTGAACAATTCCATTCATAAGTAAATTGGTTAAAATTGCCACTTCTACCAATCAGTAAATAGGTAATTAAAGCTCAGTAACCTACCAACCTACTTTCACCTTTGTCCCGTTTTAGTCACCGTACTCTTTTTTGTAGATTTGAGTCATTTAAAGGTGGCTTTTCGTACCATTCAGATCATTATGCGGACTTTTTGTACCGTTTGGTCATTTTTTGGACTTGCTGTGAAAGCTTGTGTTCGGTTCAGGTCATCCAACTATTCTAGAATGACCCAGAACTATCTTCT
The DNA here is from genome assembly GCA_032274825.1 of Drosophyllum lusitanicum. Lineage (NCBI taxonomy): Eukaryota > Viridiplantae > Streptophyta > Magnoliopsida > Caryophyllales > Drosophyllaceae > Drosophyllum > Drosophyllum lusitanicum. The sequence continues at coordinate 8,934 of JAUEJL010126052.1, read as the reverse complement.
AATGACTCAAATGTACTTCAAAAAGGAAAATAAAAAGTGCAAATAACTAAGACAGGCCCCCAAGTGAAAGTATAATCTTATTCAATGCACAACAAAAAAATGCTGCACTTTTTATGGGAGCTGCATGGAATATTGATTGATGTTGGTTGTGACGTACTGATTTTCTGACTGTTCTTCCTCTGAAGAAAAGAAGAGTGGCACGCAGCTTGTAAGGGTTTGGAGGGTTATCATCCATGAAAGACTTGACAACATGCATATAAGGGGCAACCACGTCTTTGCGTAGATTTGACATGCTTTTGGGGTAACGCCCAAAATCTGCAACAATCAGAATAGATGCATTCACCTCCTCCCGAATAAATCTGAAAGCATTTGGATGGTGCATGGGAATTACATGATCTCTTCCACAACTCCTTTGCCAATAGTCAGATTTCCTCAAGAATTTAAGGATATCAACCTATGATAATAATAAGTATATTAAACTTGGTATTAAATTATAAATCTAAAAATCAAATCCGCGTCGCACCAAAAAAACACATACACACACAACAAAAAAGGACAGAAAGATCATCCAATTTGTTATTTTCGTCTCCAATTCATAAATTTTCCGTTTCTGCTGCTGATTAAAATACATCTAACATCTTAGGAAACCATTTGAGATATCTTATATCTAAGTATTTATTAGTTGCTTTATCAGACCTCACTGGTATATCTACAACATGTACAGCTTCTTAGTTATCTTATAAGCCTATTTATAATAGATTAGATTAGGAACTATATTCTAGATTCTCTATTTAGTATTTTAGTTAACACTTGGTGTATGAAATACATTAACTACATCTAGTTTTAAAATATGCAATATAATAACAAATGTTTTGTAAACTTGTAAAGTTAATAGGTCCAAACCATATTAAGAAAATTTAGAACTGGCAGGTCCACATTATAAAGTGTGGTCATCAGGCCTCACATCATAAACTTCTCAATTAAAATACCATCCATTATACTTCAGCCTAGTAACATCCTCAGAAGTGACTGTCCTCTCCTCGACAAGGGGGAAAATACTACAGGGGTAAACTAGTCAATTCGAGTATATGTGTGACTGTTCATCTTATTCTCTATTCTCCGTGGCATCTCCAACCAATGGAATACACTTCATCAAGGTATCAAAGTTTAAGCTCCAGCTGAAAGTATAACGATATAGTCAAGCTTTGTTTGGTATTTAAGAAACAAGTAGGTTTCAAATAACAATCTATAGATAATGGGTAAACTACAGTAATACTATACTAGTAACCCATGCGATTGAATACTTCTTCTACCTATAATAGAGAATAGTACTCTTTTCTTTATTAAACAAAGAACTTGCTTACTTGCAAGTTGCAATTAGCTCTTCATTATTCAAGAGGCAATATCCTCTTGCTTTGTTCTTTTATCCTTAGACATGTCACATTCACACACTATACAAAGGAAAACAAAATATGAGCATTCCATTAGTGGAAACATGAACATATCATATATACACATCCATCAACAATAAAGAGCTAAATTAAAACAGCTCATCAAACTTACAAGATCCTTAAAGCAACTATTCTTCTTAGGGCCAGACGATCAAATTTAAATGATAAGTTTAATATAAACTGCTAGAAAACTAATACGGAGTACTAAAATTTAAAGTAGAAGTTAGAATTGCTAGGAGCCCTTAATTAAGAAATTTTTTTTATCTAATATAGTCAGAATTTGCCAAATATTGACACAGTTGGAAATGAGGTTATTACAACCTCATGTGGTAGCCTGGTAGGAGCACCGTTGCTATAGGTCATTATATGCTTCTGTTTATTCAACATCAAAAACCAGTTCCAAAACATCCAAACGCCTCTAAACTGAATAGTTAAGTTGAAGGGATTCATATACAAAACACCTTCTTATATGTATCACTATCTACATAATTCACCAATTTCTTGTTGAAAACTTTAAGATTGTGAGCTAGAAAACTAACCTTACTCCACAATAATCCTAAAGAAAGTGCAAAATTACGAGCAATCCAATCATGCTTTAACATTATGGAATCATCAAAGTGCACAAAAATGAAACCCCAGGTGATTCTTACCTGCAATTGCCGATCAAATTCAGTGTCCGGGTCCGTCATGTTCTTGCCATGCGTATTAAAACTCAACGAAGAAAAAAAAGGCACGAAAAACACATCCGCCGATTCAGGATTCAAAACCCTAACCGCCTCACCACCCTCGTCAACAGTACCATTTTCATACAGTAACGACGCCATCATCCAGTACTCCACACTATGTTGCTGGTGCAACCCCGGGTACCGCGGCCACACCGGCAGACTCTGGGCGTTCAAGGGCGAAGTATCGTTTCCGGCGAACTTACTGCTCATCATACCAACATTAAACCTCTTTGGCAGATCATACATAAAAACCCTGAGCGGAGATCCGGTGCGACAGGGTAGCTGGGTGTCGGTTTTGGGCAGGGAGAAGAAAGATAGGTGCGACTTCAGATCAACTGTTGATCGTAAGCCACCGGTGGTCATTGAGTATGTGACGAAGACGGTGACGAGGAAGATGAGGAGTGATGCAATTGATTTACCGATCATTTTTTGTTACGGAAAATTGAGTATGGATGTGCGTATACATCCCGAAGACTTTGCTATTAGGGTTCAACAATCTTGTGATTGTTGTTGAAGTTGATGAATTTTGCGATTGTGAAGATCCCCAAAAGGCCTTCGACCGACATTAGTCATGCATGAATGAAGAGCCGGTAACTATTTATATGCCAACCATCGTTTTCTCGTTTGATTTTATGCTCTATTGCCAAATTGTTATAAAAAAAGATGTAATTACATATCTTGTAAAATTTAATATTACTTTAATATTTTTATAAAATTTTAAAACTCTCGTATATATTTAAATTATTATTTAAAATGAACAAATTAGTTTTTATATTAAACACTGATTATCTAAAAACTTTAAAAATGTATATTTCCTATGAAACCCCTCTATACAGTGCAAACTCATGTTCATCTATATATACATACGGCAACATCTCCAACCCTAAAACCCCAAATTCTTTCATCGTGAATTCGTGATCTATCCAAACCCCAAATTCTTCATTGTTATCTAATTTGAACCTCAATACCATCGTCTCAAAATCACGTAATTCAATCCAAATCCCAAGTGGCCATGTTTCTCTCCTCTTTGATACCATCATTAACGGCATGACTGATTGAAGTTAAAATTTCCTCCAATGGTCGATTTAAGCTCCGTTTTTCCTAATGTCGTCTTACAAATCAGAATTTGTCCTTATATTCATCCATCGTAGAGTCGAGAACAAACATGATTGATCGAAGTTGCTTCATGTTAAAGTTGGAGTGTCTCCTAATGTCATGTTACAAGTCAGAACCTATCAGCAATGATGTAGCAAATTAAAATGATTCGCGTCCGGGCTTCGTGTTTGAATCAACGGTTTTTATTATGTCGATTTGTTGGTTGTTATCGTGTATCCTGTTTTTGGGTCTATTGTTTCGTTTTTCTTAAACATTTTTAGGTGTTGTTGAAATTCAATAAAATAATATGGTTTATACATCTATATATATGTGTGTGTTTATTAATGAATGGCTGTTGCTTACTATAAACTTCAATAAAATAAGTTGTGTATGTGTGTAAACTTTGATCCTAACATATGTATGGTGATTTGCGGCTTGCACTGGAATTGGCTAGCATCAAGAGTTTCTTTATCTCTCAGCAATGGTCTAAAACACACTTGAAGACAAATGTTTTTCTTGTTCGTTACCTTGTGGTAGAGACAAAAGTTCAAGATAAAGTGAACACATGATGAATAATAACTATACGAAGGGATGAATTATTTTAGGATGGATATGAATTTGTAAGAGATGAATTATTTAACCAACCAAAAATTGTAAGTTTAATTCTTTCACTATTATTTTATTGCACATGTGATCTTTTTTAACAATAATTTTGACTCGCCTAGTAAATCCTCTCATACTTATACAATGTTCTTTAGTATTATTTATAAGGGAAAGTAAATTGATAGAAAGCGAAAAATATGATTAGGTTGTGTTCTAGTGTTAGAATGAAAGGAGTGAAAATTGAGAGGAAATCTCATTTCCTTAATCATTCCACATTTCAGAGAGAACTTTTTAAACGGAATAATCCTTCATTTTCTTTTTAAAAACGTAAAAACACATCAACTTAGTTGTTTCTCTTCCTTCATTCTTTTTCTTTTAAAAAAATAACCCGGAAACACAATGTGTACTCCGTCATGTGTAAATATAACCAAGTCTTTAGCCTTTAAGAGGGTAAAGTAAATTTGAATATCCTTTACACATGAAGTGTTTTGTCATATTTATTGTATCTCTCAAGCTTGTAGAAGATAGCTACCTCATGGTCCATCACATATACAAGTTTAGGTATTATGTTGATCAAATTATATGCGAAGACAACAACTTTATATTGTAAGAGTTCATATAAGACCATCCGTATGACATGTTATTCGGGTTATCTAACTCAAATTCCATATTAGCATTATATCACCTTTATCTTTTCCTCCCCTTTTCAACCCCAAAATAGTATAGTCTAATACAATATTACTCACTTTGTTATTATATTTACATAGTATATATATTAGAGAGAGAGAGAGAGAGAATAGGTATGAGAGAGAAAGAATGTGGGGTGGGAAGCCATCGGGTTGGTGGACTCGATTGAGTCACCCGATCGGGTAAAATATGGGGGCGTATGGGTGTTCTAGCTCAAGCCGAGTAACCCAAAGCTCAAACCGATTGGGTATGTCTATGCCAGTGGGCTAATAAGATACTAGATTATAACACCGGTAAATGTCAATAGAACAATCAACCATCTAGAAGATTATGAGTATTGATTTATATGATAAAACAATAAGATATACAAAGTAATTCGTAAATATGTTATAATAATTAAATTAGTTTGAGTAATAATATTAGTTAATATATTTAATATTATTACTTAATTTAATAAATAGTTTAATTATGTATGTTAATAAAAGGGTTAAAAATAATTTAATCATCTAAGTTTCACTTATTGTAAGTTGTGTTTGGTTTTCGTTTTGAACACTTGAACCTTATTATAGCACTAGTTCACGAAATACCTACATCATCTATTTAAAACATTCCCAATAAAATAGCCTACTTTCGTGCCTTAAGCCCTTGTGCTATCCCCAATGACCTGATAAGATAGCCCTTTTGGGTAACTTTAATCTTTTTTTTTGTGTGGCGATTTCACCTTTTTGTTTATCCATAACATTTTTAGCTGGCAAAATGCTTTTTTTGTTTTTTAAGTCTTGCTCTTCATCTAGATTCAAACACAAGTCCATTGAACAACCAAAAACATATGGAAATCAAACCAAATTCATAAAACACACATTTAAAGCCTAAAACTATTCATGAATCACTGTTTCAAATCTAACATGAACCCATAAATAGAGATGACAACGACATAGGGGTATCAGGAATCGCTCTCCCTATCCTCATCCATGTTCTCCACTCCCAATCCTTATCACTGTCCCCATCCCTGTCAGGGAATTGACTTGCATTCTAATCCTCATTCAAGTCGGGTATCAGGGATTTTTCTTCGTCTACATAATTGATTTTTCTAAATAAATATACATGAGAATTTACATACACTACTAGAAATTAGAAATCCAACTTAATTCTTCCAATCTTTTCACATCAAAATGTAATCAGTCAAGTATTTTAATAATTTCATAAGATAGATAAGATTATCGATTAAAGACATAATGTATTTACTAAATCGTTCTATAATAAAGATAACATTAGATTATTTTTCTAGCGTATATGTCCATGAAAGACGTTTCAAATATAATACATTCATAGATGATTCTACAAAAATTATATTAATAATTTCATCATATTAGTTTTCTTACGTTTTATATGTTTAATAAATCTTATGAAATGATAATGTATGTTCAAACAAAAAACAATCTTACTAATATGCATATTCGTATAAGAAAGCTAAATGTGATACACATGCATATATATGTAGAAATATCTATACATATACATACACACATATATACATAGAACAAAAATCAATACAAAACCTAAAGAACCAATATCGGTCTTTAGATTTAGATGATCAATGGTTGAGATTATGACTGTATATTCAATTTAGGTAATTTGTATCTTCCTTTGGAACCTGCATATTCGATTTATATAAAATGCATATTTGGTCGTAATCTCAACCATTGATTATCAAAATATAACATTGTGTCTAAAATTAGGGGAGAAAAGAAAAGATTTAGGAAAGAGAATGAACTTTAGTTGTGTTCCCAAGTTTTTTAGGAGATAACAGGAAAGATTTTATAAGGAAAATTATCCCTTATTTACTTTCGTGAATCGTGATTTTCCTCCCAAGGTAGGGAAGATTTTGGAAGAAAACCAAAAAACACTTCAAATTTCACTTCTCCTCACATTTTCTTTCGAACTCGGGAACGCCAAATACCAAAAACATTTTCCTTTATCTTCTTTTCTTTTCTCCCGTTAATTTTCTATCATTTCATTTTCTTTCCACGTATAACTCAGGAACATGGTGTAAAGGCTGAGATTTTTTCTGTAGGTTATACATATAAGACTGGTTATGTATTGAACCTTACCCAATATGCATATATATGTGTGTATGTGTATATATATATATATATATATATATATATATATATATATATATATACACTCACACATATATACGTATATACGGTGTCGGGTTTGTGTTTGGGGAACTGAGGGGTATCCCCATCCATGTCCCCGTCCTCGTTTCTATGTTCGAGGAATCCCCGTTCCCGTCCCCGTCCCCGTCCCCATCCGTGGTCAACTTGAGGATTCCCTAGCCAAATCGGGTTCCTTATCAGGTACGAGGTTTTTGATATCTCTACCCACAAATCACAATCTTGAAGATGAATAAATACTCTTTAATAACAAATGAACAATCAAAATCGTCACGATAAATCATCATCGTCATAATCATCTTCACCGTTGATGAACACCATTGAACAATCGATTTCATTGTTTCACATATAACATTGATGAAACACTTAAAAATCAAAAACCAATATGATGAACAAATTTGGATTCAGTATATTCGAAGGAAACCCCAAAAAACCAGAGATAGAAAAGGAGAGGTAGAGAGATAGAGACAGCATATGAAATTGGAAATGTAGAAATCAAACCTCATTTTCATTTTTGTATTGAACATGGAAATCTTCAAATAAAACCTATCTCCACCTTCATCTTCTAAATCGGAGAGAGAAAGAGAGTATGTGCGTATGTAGAAACCGCAAAGACAAAGAGAGAGATTGTAGAGAGAAAGGAGTGGCACCATGGAGGCGGTGGTGTTTTTACATCTAGTGTATTGTGGCGATCTTCATCGTTTGGATAAAAAGAGGGTTCACAGAAAGAGGTGGTGTACGATGGCGGTGGACAGGTATTGGAGGTGTTAGTGAACCAGTGGTGGTGAAGGTGGTTTGCAGAGAGAAGATAGGGGAGGGGGTTTACGTTCAAGTCTTTGTAAAGAGAATAAGGGTAATGAGGGGTGTTTGGATGGGAAGTGGAAGGTGTTTTGGACAATTAACCTGATTTCAAGAGATTAGGTGGTGTTTGGTTAAGTTTGACCTGATATAGTGGGTAGAGTTATGTAACGCCCCAATTTAATAAAACTAAAATTTGCAGTAAATACCACATCTGAACGTTTTTCATAAAAGCGTAAGTATAAACTGTTTGAAAATCTGTTGTATCAAAAGATACTCACATATGTACTGTCACAAGTTTAAAACCAAAACTTGACATTTACAAACTAGGCGTTAATTGTTTCTAAAAAGTTTATCAAAATATAGTCAAACCGGAGCTTTGTCCTTTTCTTTCCTATATCCTGCAAAACATTTTAAACAATATCCGATAAGCTGCGAGAGCTTAGTGAGTAAACCAGACTGTCAATCATATAAACACATGCATAAAATCACATATAGATAGCATACGCATATCATGAACATGCCAGCCTCTACTTCTAGATCTAGTGCAGCAATCTGAGCCACAGTACTGTACTATTTTTGAGCCACTACTGCACATAGCAGATATGCTGAATAACAAATATAATGAATACATGATAGTATTCCAATGTAATAACACACATACTGCACATATGAATAATAGTCTAGAAGACTCACCTTTTAATCAGTAAGATTTATAACAGTCCACAGATGATAGTGGTTCAGTGAACACGCCAATAACTAGTCTCTACATGTATAAAACAAATAATAAATGTCAAACACATGTTACCGCTGAATCTAATAACTGAATAGGGCAGGACACGCCCATGGTTTCTAAAGGCACGCCCGTGCCTCTCAACTCAGGCCCAGTCGTGGCCTTCTCAGTCTTGGGCTTACCTGGTCAGACACGCCCGTACCTTCCATAGATATGCCCGTACCCCGGCATGCCCGAACCTTATGAACGAAGGCGGTCACGGCCACTAAGCATGACCGTACTATCCAGAGGCACGCCCGTGCCTTCCTCTGGTCTGAACCAGTAAGTCGTCCGACTTACTTGTTTTTTGCCATTTTCTTAACCAAACTCAAAAGTATCGATTCTAACTTCACATGGGTGTTTGCCCACGCCCAAACAGCTATAAACAACAACTATACACATAATTAACACCCTTTGATCCTTAAATCCATTCTTGGCCCATTAAAAGCTTCAAAACCATAAAACAACCATACCTCAAGGTTTCTGTGAAGGAGATGATACTTTTGGTAGCTTAACAACACTGATTTTTTGATCGCAACTTGAAAATGAATCTGGCTATCTAGAAGTACATATGTATGAATATTGCTATGAAAGTGTTTATGCAAGTTCTTGACTTTTGAAAG
>JAUEJL010126041.1:0-11551 GCA_032274825.1 Drosophyllum lusitanicum | reverse complement strand
AATTATACCAAATTAACGAGAAAATTATGCTCTTTAATTTGAGACCGATCTAGCTATATTTTTTCGAATTTTTTTTTGTGTTTGCTGGGTTTATTTTTTTCAGTACAGTCGACATTGGGACATGTGCAAATATATGCACTTGTGCAAATACACAGATTCACCTAGTTTTTTCAGCACAGATGTAGATATGCACATGTGCAAATATGTCGAGAGCTGTGTAAAAAAAACCCAGCAAACACAAATTTTTTTTTCCAAAAAATATAGCAAGATCGGTCTCAAATTAAAAGAGCACAATTTTCTCGTTAATTTGTTATAATTTTCATAATTTAACGCCTTTTCATTTGATAGATATATTAGTTTTAGAAAATGGGAGGTAATGTAAAAATGTTCATACTTCCCTTTCCCATTTAAATAAATAAAAAAAACAGAAAATTAAATGAATGGCCAAAAATGGTTCTCGCAGTTCTCGTACGAAAAACAGTTTTCGTTTGAACCGCTCCTTATAGGATGGGGTAATATATATCTCTAATATATCTTATCTAATATTTGTTGAGTAATGTCCTATATCGGACATTAAGTGACTTCGTAATGTGCTTAATAAGGGTCTTTGGCTACTCCTCTCATAACCAATTGGTTTTGAATTGGAACCCCACAAACTTACATGGTATTAGAGTAAGGTTCACCGGTGGTTTGTCAAAGGCCACACGGACTCCACGTAACCTATAAATATCCACGTGTTGGGCAATGTCCCATATTGGACGGAAATTGACTTCACAATATGCTTAATAAGGGTCATGGGCTATTCCTCTCATAACCAATTGGTTTTGAGTTGGAACCTAACAAAGTTACAATATTATGGGAAGAGTTAGGTGAGAATGGAAGAATAAATCCTACCCATCAGTCAGATGTTAATCTATTAGATCTAACGGTCGTAATTCATGACCATCACAATTAAGTCTCACATTCTCACCTAAATATTCATTCTCATTTGAATCTCTCATTATATATAAGGAGGCTTCATGAGAAAAGTGTTTTATTTGCGAAAAGTACGAGAAGCAATATTAGCCGCTTATTTGTTTATTGATCTAATGGCCTAAATTAATCATGTTTTTTTATTTTTCTAAAGTAAAATGGTATAATGGAAAAGCAGAAATTTTCTTTCTCCAATCTATTTTTTCTTTTAGATTTTAAATAAAATATATATATAAATTAAAAATAATTTACTTGTAAATTATTAATTTTACGTTGTTCACCGGTGAATACAACAAAGATATTTACGAGTTTTTCATCATTGCTGATACATTACTCTTTTTTCACTAATGAACTCTAGTCTTTTTATGTATTTTCAAATTTCTCTATCTTCATTACTAACTAACCAAATTTTTATGCTTCCAGATTTCTCTTCTATTCACTAACGATCCAACCAAAATTTTCTATATTTTCAAATTTCAAGTTTTTTTGTTTTCATAACAAATTATGTTCACTAAAAAACGATATTGTTTATTGATAAATTTATCGTCAAGTTTTTAACCTCCTCTTATTTTAATATTTTTACAATGTCTATAAAATGTATTAGCCACTGAACACTTTGTTATAATCTTTTGATATCTTTGTTCATTAGTAAATACAAATATACAAATTCAAAATATAGAATTCAATAATCCATAAACACAAGAACTTGAGATCTCAACACACCTCTCTATCAACTTAACTTGCCATAAATTATAATAAACTAACTATGAACAGAATCATATATTCCCTAAAAAGATGTAGCCTCATTCATTTCTTTATATGGGCTAATAACTCACACAATTGTCTTACTTGACCAATCTTAGTGGGCCTTCCACATAACAATGGTTTTGGGCCTTTGGGGGTTATCTATATTCCTATTCAAGCCCAATAAGGAACATCACTAATTAAATGCTTAAAATAATAAAATCTATGATAAAGGTGGTAAATGTGAATGTATCACGGTAGAAACTCGATATATTAATACTAGATTATTTAACTAGCTAAACTGTCTGTGTTTTATACGGGTTACGAAAAATATTTGCTTTTAAAAAACAATATTACGTATAATAAAGTTGAAATCAAATATTTTATAGAATTTCCCTGTAGACAATATTGATCGTCTTTGAAGTCGGGTTATCTTCATTATCAATGATAAGTACTTTCAATTCTTGCTTACTTATCACACGAGACATTGCGACATACAATAATCAATGAGTAAAAGCATGTCTTCTAAGGAAAAAATTGACGTTAGACAATGATTCGTCATTATTGCAATTTGCAAAACAAACCAAGAGTGGAAACTATCGCCTATGAAACTTTATAGGAAATTTTGGATCAAAAGGAGTTACTTTCATTCGGGAAACATATTTTACGGAACCAATGCTTTTGTCAGAAATAATTTTGGCTTCAATAACATTGTCACTAAGATGAATGAATAACTTGTAACATTATGCCATTGCATAAATATTTAGATTGGTCAATATATTTTAGGACAAAAAGCATTAAAATACAATGAACTTTGTCTTAATTATCATTATATACAATCAACTTTATTTTTTTAAAAGGGCAAATTGCACGAAAATACAACTATGCCAATATTGTCATTGTATGCAACCAACTTTATTTTGTACCTAAAAATACACACAACTTACAAATTTGGTTCATTGTATCCAACTTGTATACTATGGAAGTTATGACAAAGTTCATTGTATATAATGATAATTAAACAACAGACACATGAAAAGTTGTTTGCTTACAATGAAAGAATTATGAAAGGTAATTGTATTATTTCTAAAATTTTAAAGTTGGTTGTATACAATAGTAACTAAGACAAAGTTCATTATATTTTCATGCAATTTGCCCTATTTTTTAGCAACATCATAGACACTCCTTTTTTTCAATGTATGTTAATAGAACAACCAAAAATTTTGAATGAGTGCAGGATCTTAGGAAAGTATAATAATTCGACAAGGAAATCTGTTAACTTACCGGAAGAAATGGTATTAGAAGTGTAGTATGTTTTTTCATTACCTTGTACTTTTGATAACATGTAATCATTTATAAAGTGAATATCCTTATTTGTAGGAACCAATATTGTTTTGTCCGAAAGATAGTTTAGTCATGCATATGTTTATTAATGTTTGGATATATAGCTGTAGTAAACTAGTAATCAAATGAATATAATCACTATAAAAAGACGAATTTATTTTAACGTTAACAATATCTTGCCTAGGGTAGTTTTGACTATGCGTTCAAAAGCTCTAAGGAATACTGTCTCTGTTATATCTATTATCAATCTTAACTTTTGTAGAAGTAAAAATGAACATGTTATTGTATTACAAGAAAGGGAAGCAAAGAGTGATCAAACATGAAGAGTTACGTTGATGTATGCATCGATTTACCAAAGATGAGAACTTGATAATAGTAGAAGATATTTAGGATGTTGGATTTGAATATTTATTATTAAAATAAAGTATTTAGTGTCATTTCTTTACGAATATTTGAAACTGAGTTTAAATTTTGATAAAGTAAAAACTAAGTCTTAATTTGAACTAGAAATGAATTGTTAGGATTTAATTTTGACTAAACGAAAGGTTTGGATTCTTCAATTAAATCGATGGAAGCTAGTCTTTTATTTATATTAGAAGATAAATTTTGTAAGACTAGTATGTTTCTCACGTAATGCGGCGACGATAAATAATTTATACTCGATAACAAGTCCGTTTTCATAACGTAGGGTATGATATTCACGCACTATGATGACATCGAATAATTTACATTCGCGGCATGTCCATTTTCTTTCCCCCTTTTTCATTTTATTTATTTCTTTATTATATATCAACTCTTTCATTAATTTCTAAAATAACTTTTGAAAAACAATAAAATTAGAAAAAAATCTCTACTTATAAAATAAGATGATAAAAACATATAAATGACTTTAGAAATTGTGCTGATTTGAATGAGAAATTGTGTAGGTATGACTTATGAGATAGTGCCTTGGTTGGTATGTTTAAAAAAATGTAAGGATATTATCTTGATAATTTTCTGTTAGTTAAATTTTAAGATTTGAAGTAAAGTAATGTAAATATATGATAAATTAAATATTTTATTTTACTTAAATAAGTGTTTATAAATTCGGGTTGGTTTATAAGTTTTAGTTATACATATTTTCTAATACTTCAGTTAAAATATTTGTTATATGAATATATGATAGAATATTTAAAATAATATTTCTATAGAGGTTTTTTATTCAATTTTTAATTTGTTCAATATCTTATAGGTTGAAATTTAATCTTGCATTGACTTGATATTTTTAAACATTGTTTCTTATGAAAAGTTTAGATTAAAATAGTTATTAAGGATCTAATTAAATCCATTCAATAGTTTCCATTTAAGTTAAATGAGGGGTAAGTTAGTAATTTTAAATCACTTAAAATTTAAGAGATATTTTTAGTAGAGAGAGTGTTAAATGTTTTATATATTAGTATAGACATAGATAATATATTTGACGGGTTCTAATTGAGGGATAATATGCTAAATTAAAATTTTGTTAAAATTATAAGATAATACATTTATGATAATTTCTTTAAACCTCATATAAAATATAAAAAAAAATACTTCCTTATATACTAGATATTACATGAACGATTTATAAAGGTTTGTTGAAATATGACTGAATTGTCTTTTAACTTTATATTAAAAAAAAAATTATTGTCCACAAAGTGATACACTAAACACAAGAAGCATATAATTATGTAGAAATTTGAAAGATGTTTGTAAATTGAGTATGTCATTATAAATATAAACTAATAAAATATTAGTTAATATATAAATTAATAATTATTAATTTACCGATTAATTATTAATTCATTTATTTAATCAAATTTATTTATCACATTATATATCCACACATTTAGGGTGTGTTTGGTGAAAGAGGCTGGGGCTGGAGCTGAGATTGGGCTGCAGCTGGGGCTATGGCTGATTAATTGATAATCTCAAGGCCAAGCAATAAGCTACTTGAAAATGTTTTTATTTTGGGGGCTTATGAGAGATTATGTTTTTAATAATCCGCTCAAAATTTTTTCACCCGAACGTGACTAGAGAGCTAGGGATTATAAAAACTAGAATCTAAAGCCCCTATAATTCCTCATAAACCCGTTGCTGAACACACCCTTACTAGAAAAAAAACATTTATATTATATATAATTCGATGCGGAAGGGATTATCAAAAGAGTATCTATTAGAGTTGATAAGGCAAGTTGGGGTGGTTAAGGCCTTTGTTTATCTCTTAGAGGTTGCAAGTTTGACTCTTGGTTCATAAAGATTTAGCTACCTTTTTTATTTCTAGATTTTAGCGACGCTTTTTTTCTTTTAAAAAAATACGACACATGCTATAAAGGTGTGGTAATATTATATAGGTTATTAGAATTCTTTTTGTTTTATAAAATCAACTATTTATATGTAAACCATGGCAATAAATAAAGTAACAATTACAATATACAAAATAAGTTGTTAAGGTTATAAAGTTTAGGTTTTAGGTTCAAACATATATAACCTTAAAATGTTGATTATTTCTAAGTTTAGGTATTGAAGTCAGACATATGTGTGCATATGTCTTTAGAATGAGTTTATTCTTTTTGAATTCTTTTTCTTATTTGTATTTTTTTTGTTTGTTCTATTCGTTTTTATTGCTTCCCTCTTTTATTTTAAAGTTTTGATCTAGGGTTCAAATCTATATAGCCCTAAAATAAGTCTTTTTCTTCTCTTTGAATATTTTTTTTGTTATTGGTATGCTTTATTTGTTATATTTGTTTCATAATGCAGAATATATAGTTAATTCTATGTTCCTTTTTGTCAGTTTTACCTCTTCGTTATTAATTAAAAATCTATAATAATTTATATCTCTTTTTTGTTTTGTTAATTTGTAGTTTTTTAAAATGTTTTCCTTATTATTATGAATATTTATATTATTGACCACAGATGTGACAATTAATCTAATTATTTACTTTATTTTAGTAACAAAAATTTATATATATAAACCCCGTCGTAACACATGGGTAAAAAAATTTCACCTATTTAACATTTTATACTGACATCTTTTTTATCACCAAATAGCAACAAAATACATATATGAAATAGTTTTTGCTGACAACTTTTAGATCATAAGCCAAAAGGAGGTTGTATATAATTTTACTCGTCTTTTCACTCATTATATTATTATAAGTATTAAAATTTAAAAAGTATACGAGTAAAATACACATCAACAAATTTAGAAAAAGTTAAATTGTTATTTGTGAAGCTAATATAATGTATTACATAAATTCTTCCAATGAAATAAATAAATTTGTACAACAAAAATACATAGGACACATTTTTATTTCAATAATGTTCTTCTCCATCATCTAGATCTAATTCTTATCTTTGTCAACTTCTGTTTTCTAATAATCTGATTATCCAAATAAGTTTTTTAGTTCTTTTCATGTACGCTTTCATACAAATTGAGAGCCTTAAATGTTGGGTATAATAGGGCTTTAGGGTGTGTATTTTATTTTTTATGTTAAATTTATGTAATTCTTTATTATACGAGTACTTGTCATTCGAGAATTCAAGTCATATTTGTTTGTAGTGAAATTGGCTTTCATCGTTTAAATATTTTACGTAATTTCAAGATACATGCAAGCAAAGTTACTTTTAAAAAATTCAAGCGATTCAACTGTTTTAAGTTTCATATCTAAATTCAATTTACCATTTTTGCATAAGTTGTTTAAAATTATTTTTTTTGGTTTTTTAGTAAAAAAATAGTAGATGAATATATAGTCTAATCAAACTCGATTAAAATGTAATGAATCCCCGACACGAAGCACGGTTAAGCTAACCACTAGTTTACCTTTAATTTTAAATTGTTGCTTCCCAATTTGCCCTTAGTTTTGACTATACACGTCATTTATATAGCATCTATCCACGCGCCGTGCGTGATTCATCGACAAAATCAGTAGGGTTTATCTTTTCTCTTCATCTATCCTTCTATTCCACAATTTGCGATCCTTTTCACATCGGTTTAACTTCAAAATCAAATGCAGGGTTACATGAAAATAGTAACGGAGGTTTCTCACTTTTGTGTGGGTTTTTCATCGTTCTTCATTTCTTTCAATTGAACCCTACTTGATTAGATCTTGTGAATCCTAGTCTCTCTCAAGTACGTTCTTTAAATGGGGTTGTTTGCTTATGTTTCTATTCAACATTATAATTAAATGCGGATTCAACATTTCAACTAAAGATTATAAAAGTTAATTCTTTGATGCTTTTCTTGTGTCAAGATGGAGAAATGTATTAGTTTTGAAAAAAAGTTTCGGAAATACGTTTATTTTTTGTTGGTTTTCAAAAGTATGGTATCCGATTTTTGAAACAACGGTAACTCACTTAGTAGCCGACATCTCAATAGCCGGTTACTCAATTGCCCCATTCTACTCACTTCAAGGCTGAATTGTAAATTGTCCATACTCGGTAAACTGGTATCCCAAAAGCCGGTTACTCGATAGCTCCATTTTACTAGCTTCGCTCACTTCAAGGCTGAATTGTATTTCTGATTTGTAGGCTCACTTCAAGGCTGAATTGTATTTCTGATTTGTAGGAAGGCTTGATAATTGTATTTCTATTTGTATGAGGAAAATACGTGGGTGGTTTTAGGTTTTAGGTAGGTGGTTTTAGGTTTTAATTTGAGTTAGGTTTAGGTAAATGGTTTTATTTTTAGGTTAGTGGTATTAGGGTTAGATTATTTGTTTTGTGTGTGATTATAAGATTTATAATAATTTAAGTGGTTATATATTAAAGTTTTGTATTGTGAAAATAAATAGTTAGTTTATTTTATATTATTCGTTTGCTTATATGGATATTTAGTAACTTAAATATTTGAATAAATAACTTGATAATTAACCTTACAATATATAAATTAAACAATTTAAAGAAAAAAAACGTAACAAATAGTAAATTCTAAGGATGAGAGTTTGGACAGGTTGTTCTGTTATGGCCGGTTTGCTTGCATAACCCACATCTTCTTACAATGGGCTCGTTAGGATCACGGACGTCCATTTCGTTACGTATTCTACGTGCGCGTCTCCTACCTCTACATGTTGAAAGTCTTGATCTAGCTTTGATTCTCCAACCTAGGTCATTCCAATAGACAACATGAGGAAGCTGTGAAAAGTCACTACGGTATTGCCGTTTGTACGTATTCGTTGTGTACACTTTATTCACAAGAGTGTGAGTGTTTTCTCCCCTATGGAGACAAACGGCAATACCATGCGAACATGGGAACCGTTGCATCTGCCACTTCCCACATGTACACTCAAGTCTACTGTACTCAACCGTGTAGTGGTTCCACCAATGTCATTTGTTTGCAATCTTGACACCACTCTATAGACACCGGAGGTGTAGTCCAACTCTGTAATATCGTGCTGCTATGCATATTGGTCATGTTGGTTGAAATGACACCACATGCGTGGGGTAACGGCGTCTCGCAATTCATTGCAATTTCCCTGGGCTTTCTAAAATGTTGCATATTGAATGCGAAATCGATTAAAGCCTTGATCGGAAGAAGTCTAGCACCCCTTAAGACATTGTTCATACTCTCTGCAATATTCGTCGTTAGGTTTCCCCAACAACGATGATTTGTGTCATACAGAAGCGACCACTTGGCGGTTCCAATTTCTTTCAAATAGTCCCATGCATTTGTGTCGATCCCTTACATTTCTCGTAGGCCTTCCCTATACTTTCGCCTCTGTAGTTCTGACATGGCGAAGACAAAACCGGTGATATGCCACTGGCTCCTTCCAGTCGTCTAAACAGTTTGTTGCATTAATAATCCCGTTGTGTCTGTCAGAAATGACACATAGTTGTCTATTACTGTTATTTGCAACATACCACCTTAGGTGCTCAAAGAACCAAGACCAGCTCTCCACTCTCCACTGTCTCTTCGTCAACAATGGCATATGCAAGTGGTAAAATGTCATTGTTGGCGTCCTTTGTAACTGTTGTTAGTAGCTTCCCCTTATAGGAACCCTTTAGATAGGTCCTGTCAACACAAATCACAGGGATGCAGTGGTTAAGAGATTCAATAGCGGGTCCAAATGCCCAAAAACATATTTAAAGGTAAAACCATTGGATGAGCAACTCGGGTGATGCATCCACTGAACGACTGTTTTAGGGTTAGAAGACATTAAAGCACCAACATACCTAGGTAACTCCTCAAAGTTGCTCTCCCAACTCCCACATATGCTTTCTATAGCCTTCTTCCTAGCCCGTCATCCCTTGATGTAAGATATGTCAAAATTCATGTTGTTTTTAATATCTGTTTGGATCTGTTTGACGGGGTAAGCAATATCTGCACAGATCGAGTGCATGATATGAGAGGATATAACAGATGACTTCAAACTTCTGTTATTATTACCCAAAATAGTTCCATAGCAATTGTGGCCTGCCACCCATCTTCTGATTTGCAATAACTGCTGCTTCTTCTTTTTGATTGCACGAACACACCACTTACAAGGGGCGCTATCATCAAAAGGGTTCTCGGTGATAGTCCTCCTGTTCCGAGTGTAGCAAATAGCTTTCCACAATGTAGGTGTGCTTTCAACAGCCAAAAGCACTTTATTTCGAGCTATATTCCATCTCCTAAAGGCATACATCAGCTCTTGCTTGCTAGAAAAATACATACCAACCCGAATTTCACCAATCCATTTCTTCCTCGTCATCAAATATGATGAATCCGACTAATACCATCCACCTACGTGAAGTTTACATGTTATTATTTTTTAGTAATAAATATTATAGTAAAAAAATTAAACATGAAATAATAAACTACAAGAATAACGTACAGCTATCTCAAGATTTCCTCCAAGATTATGCATAAGGGATGAGTTTTCAACACCGGGCCCTGGGTTAGTAATAAAAATTATAGTACGCGGCAAGAACCAACCCATATACCCATCAACTGTTCTAGGAGTAAGGAAGAACTCCCCGTTGATGAAGTTTTGCTAGTGATTCATCGACTGGTCTATTTGTGGAAGAATGGTATTCCTCCGGTCTTTTGATGTAACCCCTCGACGTTTGATAGTGTGTAGCTTCCTATGTTGAGCTACACTTGAGATTCTGGTGGTGCAAATTGTTTGGAGTAAATGAAACTGTCTCATTACACTACTAGGTAAACACTCCTATACAATTTCCTAGTAAATTAAATAGGTATAACACAACCGGTCTTTGTGATCACAATTTTGTATAACATCGTCATAGGGAGTCCACAAAAACTAGAATTATATATTTCTAAATGTTAGCTGTCACAAGTAAATCAACAAATTATATAAATAAATTCGTGATACATCGTTATTATTTAGTGCATGCAGTTGTGACCAAAAGCCCATTAACATGGTGCAGATGTCGATGCGAAACTTAGGGGACAATTCCACATGCATAAGCACAAGGAAAATAATATAACTTTAAAATGTAGAAAAACTCGTATATGACACATATATAATGTTTATTATACATATCTTATATACCTAGCATCATAAGGTTTGTCATTTATTTCATCATCATCGGATTCAACCAGTGGCAAAATTGGGGAAGTGGCAGGAATCCTGCACCAAGCCCATAGCTGCAACAACATGAGTGGACCGGAAATTTCGGTTGCTTCCGGTGACGTCACTTTGCAGAGGTTTCTGTACAAACAGGCTAAGACAACACTCCTCCAACTAAGTCCACTACATTTGTCTAAGTCCTCTAACAGACTTAACAAATTCATATGTATGTAGGCGTCTGATGAATCCGGGAAAAGAACACCTGCCAACAGAAGTAGAATGTACGCTCGGGCTCTTTTTATACATGCATCCTCAAATGCGTTATTCGGTAATGGCGTCTCTATGTGGTCACGTAAATGTTTCAATTTTAGCTGTCCCCCTCCGAAATACGAAGACTGTGTTGGAAAGTCGAGCAATTGCAAACACTTGTCATGTTGCTTCTCAACTGACCATTTCTGTTCTTTTCCCGTCACTGGATCACCATCGATAAGTAAACCCCACATAACTTCTACGTCTTGGAGGGTTACTGCCACCTCTCCAATCGGTAGATGAAATGTGTAAGTTTCTGGATGCCATCTCTCTACAAGTGCGGTTATAAGACTGTGATCAATTAACTTATAACCGCACTCAAACACACCCCCAAAACCGGATGCACGTATATAATTCATCATGCTTGCCGGGATTGGGTTGTTTTTAATTATCCACCATAATTTTTGATCGGCTCTTCTTATATGCAACGCTTGATCATTGGACCTATCATGAAACAGGTTAAACGCTCTGTGCTCATTCGCTAAAAACAACAACTCGCTGTTGACCGAACCAGGAGTAACTCTAACATTCTCCATTGTATTATAAATTTCAAAATGATTAAAATATGAAAATAAGAATAATCTTTATACTTCAAAGAAGTCTCTCTAAATATTTGCTCTTTTTTTTTCTTTTTCCCGTATATAATGTTGCATGTAATA
>JAUEJL010126040.1:0-23773 GCA_032274825.1 Drosophyllum lusitanicum | reverse complement strand
AACAACACATGTAATATTGTTATGAATCACATGTGATTATACATTAATAAAATTTAAGTCCAACCTAACAAAATGAAGAAATTTTTTTTTTGTCGAAAGTATATCAAGTGACCTCTCTAATAAAAGAGGGGAACACGAGGATCGTAACGGTATAATTTGTTTCATCTAACGATTAACGGTTTGTGAGATAATTAATTTTAAATAAATTAGAGGAGAGAGAAAGTGAGGACTAATAGACAAAAAGTCAAAAATGTCCTCCCTCATACCCTTACATATAAATATATCAACTTTGATTATTATTTAAGATTGAATCTGGACCATTAAATTTTGAAATCTAATGGCTATAAATTGTCCCTCAGGACTATAAATTAAATTAGGACTGTATTAAATATTTCTCGGTTTTTTATATATAAATAACACAAAACTGGTTCTCGGCTTTTGATCATCGAAATCGCTAGTTTTGACTTGTTTGAAGTTTGGCCTTTTAACAAATTCTTTAGGCCTCGTTCAACTGATTAAACTGTAGACTGGGCTCTATGATGGGGTTTTTCCTTGATGTTCGTTTTTTAGTTTGTTGTTCTCTTAGTAGGATTGAATAATAATATTGATTGTTTGTCTAAATAAATAATCACATCCGATGACCTCAACCTTCTCATTATTTTTTGTAAGGACAATTAGATATAGGGTGAAGTTTATATTTATATATGCGATTTATAATCTTTAATATATATTAAAAGAAAATGTTTATAATGTCTTCATTTTATTTTTAGAAATTTTTATCAATCATCTTCTTTTATTTTCTCAAATGGCTTAATTAGTTGTTTTCTTAAATGACATTTTTTAAACGATTTAGTTTATTAACATTTAAATATTGCTCTTAACAAAAACATTAATTCAAATAATTCAACAGACACATTTATCTATTATTATTTTTATTTTTGTAATAAGGTCATGTATGAATTTCTAATTACTATTAAGTTTACCCCTCTTTTAAAAGATTTTATATCTCTAATTCTCTATATATGTTTTACAATTGTTTTACTATATATATTAGTACTTTTTAACACCATAAACATTTAAAATTTACTTTAATTATTCCTGATGTTTATACACGGAATGTTAAGCTAGTTAAATATTATGTGACTATCTATTTATAAAGTAAAATGAGGAATGGTACTATTTTTTTTCTTTCATTTCTTCATTCTTTTTAGGACCCCATCCAATTTCAAACAATATTAGGCGGGTAGGAGTGATAACATTCTACCACATATATCATATCGTCATATCATTTTTTTTCTTTCACCTCTTAACTTCATAATGGTTACTTTCAACCACACTAAATTTTAAAACCCGCATATTACTCCAATAACCAATCAAAATAAAAATAAATAAATAATTGTCCCATCATACGCACCATATGGTCCATATCTCTACCTCCAAATGGTAAAAATCATATCCCCTCTCTCACCACACCTCCATAATGCCTAAATCAATTTTTATCGTAAAAATAAATATAAAAAAATCAGTTTTTATAATATTTTTGTTATGTAACCATTTAATACATTTTCTAAATAAATTTAAAAAACTTATCAAGATATTTATTTGGCTTCTAATAAAATATTAATTATTAAAAATATATAGAAAGAAACATACATATTTAATAAATTATAACATTTGATCTTGATAGTATTGCTTATACTATTAATTCATCTATTACCTAATCTAATTGTTATGTTACTCGTATCATTGATATCTAATCACATTAGGAAAATAATTATATATTTTAGTTGAAAACTTGAAACTGAGGTCATCAGTTTCGAGTTTAACTGTACTTGTGGTGGTATTTTGATATAAATAATAATACATGCCATATATCAAGAACAAATGTTCTTCCCGCAGTCTCGTTTAAACACGAAATGAACCTGCTTGTTTATTTATGTTATTAATAAATATCAATGGGAACAAGATTACAACAATAGGCAATGCTTATGATGAGACTCGATGTGCTACTAGTACTAAGAAACTCGATACGAATAATCGCAAACTCGTAATTTACCAGGCACCCTTTTTTATATTCACAAATATGTTACACTTTTATGTAAAAGAATAAAACTGCGCCATACGCCGTTGGAAACTCGAAGATGTGAATGAATGGAGGACTTGAGATTTTATGTAAGCATGTGTCAAGTTTTTTAACTTTATGGGCAGATGCATAGAGACATGTAAATAATCTTGGCCATCATCATAAATCATTCTTGGTTCTCTTTCTTCATCAAATCACTCAGTTTCATTTCCAGCTATGAGGAAAAAAACACATGATATTAAGACTATATGAGTAGAAATTATAGAGGCAGTTACAGAGTGCTTCTGTGCATATGTAATAGTTAAGAGTTTAGGCTACTGAATGAATGGCTGTTTAGTACAGGCAGTAATTTCGACTCGTTTACTAACAAATAAGTGGATCTGGGTTTAAAAAAAAGTAGCTTAAAAAAACGGCCAAATGGGACAGAGAGGTCAAAAGCCTCCAAGCTATATTTATAATGCATACAACATTATAAATCATTTTACTGGATAAACTAAACTATTATCGAATAATATGATTTTTATAACCGTACTTAACACACCGTTATTTATCCAAAAAAAAAAAACTAAATAATTTTAAACAAAAAGTGTTTTGGATCAAACTGACCTCATAGCCTAAAATATACCAGTTTTGACCTATTACCTGATCTATTTAAACCGCTCATTTTGACATCTCTACTGTTGAGCAATTATACAAACTACAAAGTGTAGGGATCTTTATAAGAAGTAAATTATTAGGCTCTTCGTGTAGAACTAGGAAACAGGGTTGCTTTTACGGTTTCACCCTGTGTTCAATCCCTGCGTAGGGTCTCTATCACCTACGTTTTACACTGGGATGTATGTACATACTCTGGAAAAAAGACATTGAAGTGTTTTGCAGTGTAGAAATATATAATGCGCACCCAAATTTTCTTATAATAATTACTAGTGTACTACGTACCAAGTTAGAAAATTTGAGCTCACCAGTTGGCAGTAGTTTAAGGGGCACGTCATTGATTCATTGACCAGGGTGTGAGTACGCATTTGAGGATACAGGAGGGGTAATTTGGTCTTTACTTCTAATAGGGAGGAAAAACGCCATTCACAAAGTTATAAACTACTTATTTCCGCTAAAAATCTAATAAAAGATTTAAATCTTAATATTCATGAGAGGAAGGAGATAAGGTGGAGAAACGACTTGATTTTACTCGATAGCTTAGAGGCACTACTAAGTAAACGTAAAAGCAAGAGAAGCCTTCAGCTTAACTTAAGCACGTGCTCATCTTATAGAGCGCAAAACGATAAAAAAAATAATAATAAAATAAACACAGAATTTACAACCCCCCACAAGATCCCTTCAGGGCTTTCAATCATAACAGTGAAGAAATATAAGGTTATGAGGGTAAATAGCCTAATAAGTAGATACGACGGAGATACCTGAGCATTCATCATCTTCTGTCTTTGCAATTTCTCAGCTAGAATGCTGTTTCTGAAATACAAGGGTAATTTTCAATAAAAGCAATTGCATGTACCATAAAAACTGCAGCTCAAGAGCTCCAAGTTAGCTTTCATACCTTTGCTGTAACTGAATCACCTGAGACTGCAGTTCTCTCTCCCTTGGAGAAGTAAGAGGGATCTGCATGTTATGAAATTATAATATATTGATAGGATCCAATAAGATTTTGTTACAAGTAAAGAAAATACAAAATCGGCCCACTTTTGAGAGCAACTGTCTCTCCAAAATAACCTACTTTCAATTGGTAGGTTCTTTTTAATGAAGCTAAGCTTAACCCTAAATCAATAATCAAATCCAAGCATACTAAACCCTTCCTGATAACCCCTATTTGATTATGGATATAATATAATTACTAAATTATCATTGTACTATTGCCTGTCAAATATACTCTCTGAGTTATAATTATGTGATTGTTGTTGTCATCCAGGGTCATGGAGGGGGCTCACAACTAGCATCTAATCACCGCTGAGAAATTTAATTTAGCAAAAAAGTTTCACAGAAGAATGCGATCATATTATAATTAGGTCCATGGTATAATGGGCTTAACTTTGTAATTGACTAGAAATGTTTTATTACAGAATTTGCTGGAAAGCTTGAAATTTTACATTTTCCATCATCGCAATTTAAGTTGTGATTGTTATTTATGATATGTTACATTTAAAAAATATTGTAGGGGTTAATAATAACAATAAAAATAGCAAATGAATAAGAAACAAAAAAGTTAAGAAAAGCCAAAACAAAAATACTCATAACATAGGAAATATATATATAGGGGAGGGTTCATTTGAGAACCAATTTTATTGCGAGAACCGCAAGAACCAATCTTAGCCGTTCATTTTGGATAATGGAATTCATGAATGAAGAGCGTGGGGGGATTGATTGTGGCAAGGTACATGTAAGGAATTCATGAGTGGGCAATCCAATTGAAAGAGGGGAAATTGGACGGCTAAGATTGGTTCTCGCAATAAAAATGGTTTTCAAATGAACTTTTCATTTATATATCTATACTCTTTATAATGCATTTAAGTGTTTTAAAACTCTTAATTTTAAGAAAGATGAGATTACAATTATACCCCTCTTGAATGTATTTTTAATGCATCAATAAATGAAAATTCAAATTTACAATATGTATATATGGAATGTAAATTTCTTTCTCTATAACCCATCGCTAGCATTAAATAAAAATACAATTTTGAATTTTGATTCTAAAATATAAGTTACGTTTTTATTTAATTTTAAATTATTTAAAAGAAAATGATGAATGACATTTACCAACTGTAATCAAATTTTAAAACAACACGTATTGGTAAAAACTTATTATCTTCAAATCTTAACATGTAATTTTAGTATGTTTATAGCACGTCGTATTGCTTTTAAAAACTTAATATCTTCAAAACTTATTTCAACTATTTTTTATTCGCCGTCGTCGCATTGCGCGGGTACCTTACTAGTATATATATATATATATATATGTATGTATGTATATATAGTGAAAAGTTCATTTGAGAACCATTTTTATTGCGAGAACCGCGAGAACCAATCTTAGCCGTCCATTTCCTCTCCTTCAATTGGATTGCCACTCATGAATTTCTTGCATGCACCTTGCCACACCCAATACCTCCACGCTCTTCATCCATGAATTCCACTTTCCAATTGAACGGCTAAGATTGGTTCCCATACTAAGAATGGTTCTCAAATGAACTCCCCTATATATATATATATATATATATATAAAAGGGTAAATATTTATGGTTCCAACAAATATTCTAAACCTTTTGAACAAATTTTTGTTTCAAAACAAACACATTTCTCTCATGAATAAAACACTTTTAAATTTCATTTCAATTTTCGTTTTCAATCATTAATATAAGGCAACCTTATAAAAATAATGAAGTTTTTTATATGATTAACGACAGATTTTGTATTATCAAATGAGTATACTGTAACTCTAAGATGTTTATTACATACATGTTCATATAGTATTTATTTTTTTCGAAAGAAGACACATATTTCACAATTATACTCCCAAGTATACAATTTTTTTTTCTATTTTGGGACTTTACCCACAACCTTAGATAACACTTAGAGTAAACGGTATGATCACACCTATCACACAGCTATATCAGTTTTTTTCTCTTACCACTTAACCTATCACTCAGCCCCGTAGTCATTACTTTCTACCACACCAAATTATAGGACTCACCTAACATTCACTACCAATCAAAATTTTAAAAAATAAATAAACACAGGTGGACCCATATTTGCAATCAATGCGCATGTGGATACCTCCACACAAAAACTTCTTCCACGGCGCTATGGAATGGTTTTCGATGTGGTTTGGCTTCTTCCACGCCAAAACCACACCCACTCCAACCTCTCTTAATGCACAGATGCTACTAGGCTATAAATCTTTTGATATGTTCATTTAGTACTTAATGACACGAAATGTGTCCTTACTTTGTTGCATCTCGCGTACATTTTCCATATAACTCCTTAAGAGAAACTTGTTATTAAAATATAAATAACATAAGTCCCTTTTTACAAGCATAAATCCTGCAAAGATCAGCCATCTCTATTTTCAAAAATAAAGCAGAGACAGTAAACAAAGTTTCATTTGTTGCAAGTTATGTGGAGGGGTTTGTACATCCACTACCATGATTACAAAGGGCACTTTTCCCTCTCCACAAACAAATATTTCAAAAAAGTTTTATGATATTTTATGTATTTTATAATATATTACATTTAATATTCTTTTTTATACTTAATCTAATAAAATTTTAGTTATCAAAAAGTACTAATATATCTCTCAAATAACCTTTATTTCTCTCTCATATTTTACATACTAATAATCACATTCTTCTATAAATATACACTTCCCCCACAAAAAATGAAGAAAAATGTTGTGTTGTTATTTTTTAAATTTTGTTTTAAAATGATGAAAATAGTTGATGGAAAAAAGAGAAAAAAATGAAACGATATGTGATAGAAAGTATATGTCGAATATCATACCCCTATATTATATAAAACGGCATGTTATCAGATAGAAATTATTCGTCACCGTATCATTACACAGGTTCCATTCAAGTTTACACTTACCCTTGCTTGCATCGCTTGTTATCATATACAAATTACATACTCATGTGATATTTTTTTAATTATACATAAAATTATCGTATTGGTTTAATATTTAGGATGTGTTTGGTACAGAGAATGAACATGCAAAGAAATGAGAGCAGAGAATAAAATGGCAGAGAAAGAGAATTAGTCTGGAGAATAAGAATTGACTCTTCTGTTTGGTAGCATAGAGATTTAAGCAGAGAAGTGTAACATAGAATTACTTCTCTTGTTTGGTACAACATGAAATTCAACAGAGAATTAAACCAGAACTTTAAACAACCGTAGTGAAATTGATAGAACAGAGAGAAAACTATATATAAACAAATTAATAGTCAGACATCAAAGCTATGTATAAAAAAAATCTATGGGTCAAACTATGTATAAACATAATGTAGATCTGAAATCATAGTTCATAGTATTTGTTTAACAAATCGATGGAGAGAGATGGAGAAATATACCTTATTAGAGCCACTGGAGACGCCGTCGCCGCCGTAGAAGAAGAACCCGAGGCCGCTGCCGGAAACGCCACCGATGGAAAAGGAAGAACCCGACGCCGCTGAGGATGGAGGCGTAGAAGAAGAACCCGATGGAAGAAGAAGAGACGCCATCGATGGAAGAAGAAGAACCTGACGCCATAGAACCCGACGGTCGGAAGAAGAAGAGGCGTCGGTCGGTCGAAGGAGGCTTCAGTTTGGTAAGGATGGAGTCGGTTTGTTTATCTGGAGAGTTAGCCTTTTCATTTCCCTTCATTTCTTCACTTATGAAGAAGAATTGGAAATAGAGAAATGAAATTCCATTTCTCAACTACAACCAAACAAGAGACATGTTTCTATTTCCTTTTTTTTGTTTCTAAATCTATGTACCAAACACTCCCATTAAGATGTTCCCATGTTCCAACCTTAATAAGTTAAGTTGTAAGCTTAAAAGCAGAGATACCAGTCGTATTTTATATCAATGCCACACAAACAAATATATGGGCAAACAAACTTATTTCTAACTAATAAATATAACAAAAAAATATTTTCTTTATTTCCAACTATCAGAACATAATTACATAGTTAGGCCTTCAGTAAAGCCTCTCCCGAATGATTTCGGGTTGATTTGGGTTCCATCGGGTTTAAAGAGAACACCCCTACGGGGGTATCGGGTTCCACCTCTTTTTTATCATTTCGGGTCAGCCAAACCGAAGAGACTTGTCAGTCTTTTTTGTTGGCGAAAGTGAAGATCGGAAGGGATCAATCTATCTTTGGGTAGTATTGACAAGATCAATTATACATAGAAGTTATAGGGTGTAGTTAATTGCATATCTCTTTCTTGTATAGCTTATTTCCTTGTGTACAAACTCCTATATATGCATGTATATCTCCTGTAATGTGAATATAGAAAAATCCTTCATATGTATTACTTGATTACATGGTATCAGAGCGTACCATTTGAAACGCTTTGAATCGAAAAACACCCCTCGAAGAACAATGACGGACAAAGAAACCACCACCCCTCAAGAACCTCGTTTGGTTGTTCAGGATGCCCCCTTCCCGACTGGGATTATCCTCGACGACACAAACTATCAGCTATGGTCTCAACTGATGGAGATGAGGATTGGAGCACACAATAAACTGGGTTTCTTAACCGGATCCTCCACGAAGCCGGACTCCTGCGAAAAACAAATCGAAAATTGGCTCATGGATAATAATCGGGTCAAGAGTTGGCTCATAGATTCGATGAGTCCCACCTTGATCCCGAGGTTTATCCGTTTGAAGACGGCAAAGGAAATCTGGGACGCAGTGGCAAAGACGTTCTATGACGGAACGGACGAAACACAGTTGTTTGAACTGGATCGTAGGTCGTTTAGTACAAGACAAAACGGACGACCACTTGCGGCGTATTACAACGAATTGATTGGGATATTTCAGGAGATTGATACCCGGTTGATGGTTCATGAAGATGATGTGAGCCATGTAGTCTCACTTAATAAAATACTTGGACGTCTCCGGGTGCACATCTTTCTTGCTGGGTTGGATGCAGAATTTAATCAATCACGAGGAGAGATCCTACGAAAAGATCCACCCTTGGATCTTGAGGCATGCTATGCATTCATACAAAAAGATCAATCCCAACGGAACACTATGGAAGACGTGACGAATGAACCTGATAGTCTCGTGCACTTCACCACTCGAAATCGCCCTCCACAAGGAAAAGCTTCCGGCAACAAAAAAAACACTTTTGTTTGTACTCATTGTGGTGAAGAAGGGAACTCCAAACAAAAGTGTTACGAGATTGTAGGCTACCCGGAGTGGTGGGACTTCTCAAAAAGGCCACGAAGGAAGGTGGGACAAGCCTCTATCGCCACTACAACGACCGAAGAGGCGACCTCCGTTGCTGCTCATACCGAGTCATTCACCACCCATGGTATGTCAAATACAACTAAACCTCTTATTAGTGAGTGGATTATTGATACAGGTGCGACGGATCACATGACAAATGATCCGTCTAAGTTGACTTTGAAAACCCGACCCAAGCAAACCGTAGTGAAAACTACAAATGGGGGCCTCGCTAAAGTCACATGTGAAGGTTCTGCTCAAGTGTCAAATTCTATGAATCTTGACATTGTCCTAGTTGTTCCATCTTTTTCATCGAATCTATTATCTATCAGTCAGATTATAGATCAACTTGATTGCTATGTAACGTTTTGGCCAACCAAATGTGTGTTTCAGGACATTACGACGAATCAGATTCTTGGCTATGGTATTAGGAAGGGCAAATTGTACTATCTTGAATAAGAAAGACCGGCTGAAGCATACAACATGAACGGGAGTTCTTTATCGTGGTTATGGTATCGTAGATTAGGCTACTTGTCGTTTGATTATTTGAAAAAGCTGAAACCTGAATTATTCTTGAATAATAAACAGTTTGATTCTAATTGTGATGTGTATGAATTAGCAAAGAGCCATCGTTTTTCATATTTCCCAAGTGGGAATAAAACCGCTATTCCCCTCATGAAAATTCACTCCGATGTGTGGGGTCCGGCACGAATAGCTACTCCTAATGGCTATCGTTTTTTTTGTTACTTTCATTGATGAATTCTCTAGAATGATTTGGATCTCTCCGTTGAAGCATAAAAATGAAGTAATACATGCTTTTAAAGAATTGTACAAGCTGATCAAATCTCAATATAATTGCGAGGTTAAAATCCTCCAATCTGATAATGTAGGAGAGTATGTAAATCGGGACATGGAAGTGTTTTGCAGGGAGAACTCTATTAGACACCAAACGTCATGTTCAAACACGCCTCAACAGAACGGGCTCGCGGAAAGGAGGAATAAACAAATACTTGAAATTGTGCGAGCCTCGTTATTCGACATGAAAATTCCACGCCAATACTGGGGAGAGGCGGTAAGAAATGTTGCGTATTTGATGAATAGAACACCGTCAAGGGTTATAGAGTTTAAAACTCCACTGCAACTGTTACACGAAAAACTAGATATTCCGATGGGGTCCAATCTCGAACCACGCGTATTTGGGTGTGCAGCATATGTACACTCTAATACTGGAAAATTAGAACCACGAGCAATAAGGTGTATGTTTCTAGGTTACGCCGACTTCAAAAACGGGTACCGATGTTATGACCCGAAAGACAGAAAAATAAAAATTACCCGTGATGTTATTTTTCATGAAAACACATCCTATTTTGCCAATGCATATTCCCCTCAGGGGGAGAGGTCGGATGAGGCTAACATGCCTGATATAGAAAAAGATATTGGGCTGGTTGATGGACTCGAAGAGACAAATGGGCCAGAAATAAATGAGAATAGGCCTGAAGAAATAAATGAGGATAGGCTTGAAGCGACTCATGAGCCGGAAAATATCGAGCAGGATAGTACAACGAGCCCAAGCTCATCCCATACTGAGCCGGATCCTACGTCACCACAAGGTACATTAAATAACGAATACTCTAACGTTTTTCATGAGGATGTCGATGTACAGGTAACCCCAGAGACGAGATATCCAGTGAGAAAAAATAGAGGGATACCACGGAAGCAATACCAACCAGATCTTACATCAAAATCGAAGTACCCAATAAATCACTATGTGTCCACAGATAAGTTGGCCAAACCACAAAGACACATGGTGGAAGAGTTGGCTGCTGTTATCATTCCGAAAAACATACAAGAAGCTATGAAAGATCCAAAGTGGAAAAAGGCAGTATATGAAGAGCTAGATGCATTAAAACGAAATCGAACGTGGGATGAAACGATACTCCCGCCGGGTAAGAAAACCGTAGGGTGCAGGTGGGTATTCACAGTCAAACTGAATTCGAATGGGAAGGTAGACAGGTATAAAGCCAGATTAGTCGCTAAGGGATATACACATAAGTATGGCGTAGATCATTGGGATACTTTTGCACCGGTGGCGAAAATAAATACTATTAGAATCCTGGTGTCAATTGCTGCAAATAGAGACTGGCCGCTTTAACAATTCGATGTGAAAAACGCTTTTTTAAATGGCTACCTGGAAGAAGAAGTGTTTATGGATCCCCCACCCGGAATGAATTATGGTGACAAGGTATGCAAGTTGAATAAGGCGTTGTATGGACTAAAACAGTCCCCGAGAGCATGGTTCGGAAGGTTCTCAAAGTTCATGAAAAATATTGGATATAAACAATCAGATGCTGATCATACACTATTCGTAAAGAATCGTGGGAAGAAGACAACTGCTCTGATTGTGTATGTCGATGACATGGTAGTAACTGGCAATGATCCGGATGAAATAAACAAACTACAAGAAATATTGGGCAAGGAATTCGAGGTGAAGGACCTTGGAAACTTGAGGTATTTCTTAGGCATTGAGATGGCGAGGTCCAAACAAGGAATTACAATGTGCCAACGGAAGTATGTTCTTGATCTCCTTGTCGAGACCGGTATGTTAGACTGTCAACCCATCGACACCCCTATTGAAGTAAACCACAGGTTGACTCTCCTCATAGGTCAAGTACCCGCGAACAAAGAACGATATCAGAAATTAGTCGGAAAACTAATATATTTATCGCATACACGCCCTGATATTGCATATGCGGTAAGTGTAGTTAGCCGGTTTATGCACACTCCAAATGAAAGCCACATGAAAGCCGTATATAGAATCCTTCGCTATTTGAAGTCTTCACCAGGAAAGGGACTGTATTTTGCGAAGAATGGAAATCTAGAAGTCATGGGATATACTGATGCTGACTGGGCTGGAGACAAGTCTGATGGTAAGTCCACTTCAGGGTATTTCACTTTTGTGGGAGGAAACTTAGTGACTTGGAGAAGTAAGAAACAAAAATTGGTGTCTCGGTCAAGTGCAGAAGCAGAATTTCGGGGCATGGTTCATGGAGCGTGTGAGTTGTTGTGGATAAAACGGGTGTTAAGGGATCTTAGCATTGGTATAAATGAAGCTATGAACCTGTATTGCGATAATCAAGCGGCTGTGAAAATTGCAAACAATCCGGTTCAACATGATCGAACAAAACATGTTGAAATTGATCGTCATTTTATTAAAGACCGCCTCGAGAAGAAAACGATTAATTTGCCGTTTGCTAATTCGAAGGAGCAGCTAGCGGACATGCTAACTAAGGCGGTGAATGCAAGATTATTTAGTGACTCTCTGGACAAGCTGGGAATGATCTACATCCATTCACCAGCTTGAGGGGGAGTGTTGGCGAGAGTGAAGTTCGGAAGGGATCAATCTATCTTTGGGTAGTATTGACAAGATCAATTATACATAGAAGTTATAGGGTGTAGTTAATTGCATATCTCTTTCTTGTATAGCTTATTTCCTTGTGTACAAACTCCTATATATGCATGTATATCTCCTGTAATGTGAATATAGAAAAATCCTTCATACGTATTACTTGATTACATTTTTCATTTTTCATTTTTCATTTTTTGGTTTTTTAGTGAGAGTGAGGAGAGAGAAAAATATTTGAGTTGTTTGGGTTGATTTGAGAAAGGTGCTACTTGGGTTTTGGGTTGATTTGGGTTGGGAAGGAAAAGATAAAAAAAGCTGATTTGATAATGATGTGATATTTGGAAGGGGAAGGGCTTTACGGATGAACTTATAGTAGGCTAGTAGCTTAAATTTTCTTTATTTAAAATTTATTTTCCTTTGGTTTAAAAACACATTCGTATCGTATCATTATCAAGTATGCGTGATGGGTTTAACACCTTTAAACGAGACGGCCACTCACGCAGTATATAATAAATACGCTAAATTCCCCTCCCCCCTTTCACTCTATTTTTCTCTTAAAACAGTCGCAAAGAAACCCTAACGAAGATGTCTGGTTACGGTCACGAAGGAGATGGATCTGCTCCACCGCCCGTTGGCGGTGGCTATGGTGGAACTGGCGGTGGCTACGGTGGTGGAGGATACGGAGGCAGCGGTGGAGGTGGTGGAGGATACGGAGGCAGCGGTGGCGGTGGAGGCGGTTACGGAGGCAGTGGTGGTGGAGGTGGCGGATCGTATGGAGGAAACCGTGGTGGCGGTGGAGGTGGAGGATATGGGGGTGGAGGCCGCGGTGGAGGTGGAGGCGGAGGGTATGGTAGTCGTGGTGGAGCTGGTGGTAGAGAAGGAGGTGGTGGTGGAGGAGGATACGGTGGTAATTCACAAAATCGAGGTTGGTACATCTCTCTTCATTCCTTATCTGATGTTCTTCACGAAAACATTTAATTGAATTTATGCTTTTATTATCTTTAATTACAGGTGGAGGTGGATATCAAGGAGGAGATCGTGGGCGCGGTGGTGGTAGAGGTGGCGGACGTGGGGGTGGTAGAGAAGGAGATTGGCCTTGCCCTAATCCCGGGTAATTTGTTTAATTTCTTGATATGCTATGTAGCGTACGCTGCCCACATATGAAATTGTTTAATCCTTGCAATGCATATTTAGGTAAGATAATTTTTTTAATCATATCTACAAAAAGGATGAAAAGCTTACTAAAAACACAAATCTTACAAGTAGGAGTTAACAATCCATGAGTTTAGTCAAGATGTGAAATTTCTATCTCTGTGCTTGCTTCATCTTATTTAAAGTTCCTTATCTATTTATTTTTATTGATATGAAAGCTTGATGTCAAGAGTTGTATATAGTTGTTCTTTGTAGAAATCTAGAGCAATTTAATAACCTTGCTAACGCTTCTTAGTATGTTTGACTAATTTTCATGTGACAGACAAATAGATTTAGGTTCTTTTTCTCGTCAGTTCTATAGAATTTTGTGGAAGCTGCATTTTAAGTTTTAACCAACAAATTAATATTTTACTTAATATATGTTCTAAGGCATGTTTTCAGTGGATCCCCTAAAGAGAGCACTCTCTTTATATATCTACTGTTGCTAAATGCTTCCATTTATAGCCAATTTTTAAATAAACACTTTGTATACCATCTTCTTTTTCTTAATTTCTGGGATATGAAGTTTATCTAAGATCTTAGTGTTTGGGAACTTACCTTCCCAATTAATAGAAGTTGTGACTTTTCTCTTGATGATGGTTTTTATCAAATTGAATCTCATATTGTAACTGCAGCTGTGGCAACTCAAATTTTTCTTGGAGAACTGAATGCAACAAATGTGGTACACCTTCCCCTGCTGGCACAGGTGGTGGTGGTGGTGATCGCGCCCGCAATGATGGTGGCAGTTATAGTAGAGGCGGGAGTGGACGTAGTGAGGGTGGTGGTTATAATAGGGGTGGGGGTGGTGGTGGCGGAGGAGGAGGGGGATATGGTGGTGACAGAGGAGGTAGGAGCAACTATGATGGTGGGAGTGGTGGAGGAAGTAGAGGAGGAAGTGGTTCTTATGGAGGCAACCAAGGAGGTGGTGGTACCTATGGTGGCAACCAAGGAAGGGACAGCAGTGGTTATGGTCAGGCTGCTCCAGTGGGGTATGGTGGATCTGATAGTAGTTACCCTCAACAGCCTAGCTCATACGGGGCTAACCCTGCTTATGGAACTGATGCTGTCCCTCCTCCTGCAAGCTACAATGGCGGACCAACTTCATATCCACCATCCTATGGTGGTGGTGGTTATGGTGGAGATTCTTTGCCTGATAATCGTGGTAGCAGTGGTCGTGGCGGTTCAGCTGGTGGATATGCTGGTGGTGCACAGAATCAAGGTGGCTATGGTGGTGGTGGTGGTGGTGGTGCTGCTGCCGCCGAAGCACCTGCAAAAGTTAAACAATGTGATGAAAATTGTGACGAGTCCTGTGACAATGCACGAATCTACATCTCAAACTTACCTCCAGATGTGACCGTTGATGAATTAAGAGAGCTATTTGGAGGGATTGGACAAGTAAATACAATTGACAATTCTCTTGTATTATCGAGCGATAACTGCTTTACAATGATCTTTGTTAACAGGTTACTCAATTTCGAATTGCATGTATGGTGTTTGTAGGTTGGGAGAATCAAGCAGAAGCGAGGCTATAAGGATCAGTGGCCCTATAACATTAAGATTTACACCGATGAACAAGGAAACAACAAAGGAGATGCTGCTTTGGTTTACGAGGATCCTTCTGCAGCACATTCTGCTGGCGGATTTTACAACAGTAAATTTTTTTCTTTTCTTTTTGTCAACTTTCTTCCAAATTGTTTTATTTTTATGGGTACACCTCTTCTAAATTATTTCCTTCTTCATCAGATTATGAGCTGAGAGGTCACAAAATTAGTGTTGGAATGGCTGAGAAATCTGCTCCCAGGGCACCTCCTGCATATGGGCAAGGGTGTGTATATTGCTTAATTTTTGTGTGTTATGTTACCAACAAAGCCATATATGTGACATATCTATCATCCCACCTTTCCCTCATACGTTTGTGTAACCAGAAAGGGGAAATACAAATGTTTATCTAATGTCTCTAAACAGTATGCTTTCTATAGCTTCGGTTACCTTTTGATATGCAATCTGAGATTGTGACACCACGTATAAGGTTTCTTGAAAATTGAAATCCTGTATTAGATTTTTGTATGGCTTGTAGTTGAAGAAAATTTTGTTGTGTAAATAGCAATTGGTATATTGATTTTGATCTTGTGATGATTTTGTATCACCACGTTATTAAACTTGTTAAACACATCCACATTATCATCTTTTCTTGTTGGTATTTTCCATGTCTGTACATCTAGAGGAACCCTTTTTATCTGTTCCACCTTTTAAAGGAACCCGTTTTTGTGTAAAAGATCAATATTTTATCGTCGTTCTGTTTTGTTTAACTGTTGATTAGTTCAGTTACCCTCATTATGTACATATGTTTGATAATCTGTAAGTTTTTCATCTACCTTCAAGTCTTCAACATGCATATATTTGGTATTCTGTTTAAACTTGGAACACCCACTTCAGGGATATAATATGTTCAGCAATGTGTCGTATTATAAAGACATACTGTTAATCATATTACGCTATGTTAAGAGCTTTCCTTTCCTTTCCTTTCGTTCTCTAAGCGTGAAATTAGAGGTGGCAAGATAGGTGGGTTGGGTGGACTGGGTGATTAATCGAAATGGGCCTGGCTGGAGCATCTTATCTCTGAACACTTTGACTTTTGTATGAACCAATTAGTGTGTTAATTTATGATTTATTTTAAAAAAATAGGATTTAGGAGTTATGCAATTAAATACAGTTGGTAACTTTTGTCCTGTGTGACCCATTTAATCTGTTCTTTTTAGCTATTTAAAATGGTTACACATCGGAGATAAACAAAAATCCTAATCGACCGTAAATCAGATATGTATGGGCTTTTTCATGTTTGCTGCACTCTGTTACTGTTGTAACGTTAACTTGTCTGTATAACAGTGGTGGTGGAGGAAGAGGTGGTGGCGGGGGCTACGGTGGTGGCGGCGGCGGTGGTGATAGACGCAGAGACAACTACAGAGATGGTGGCCCAGAAAGGAATTATCATGGTGGAAACCGTTCTCGTCCATACTGATGTTCACTTGAGCACATTTAATTAGTGAAACTGTGAACAAAAAGAGAAGCCTTTATTGTAGTCCATTGCTGGGGGATTGTTCCCTTACAAAGGAGATTAAGAGGTAGGTTATCCACTTGCCCCTTTTCTCCTCTTTTCTTTTTTTCCTTTTACAATCTGTTCTTTACTTTACGTGTTGAGTTGGGATTAATCTGAACTGTGTCAATGTTTTTATAGAGGCCAGTGCCAAGTGGATGTTGAGATATATGTACTGCAAATGCTTCTATAAGGTAGGTTGAGATTTTCAGGTGAGTGTTGCTTGAATAACGAAGTACTACATAGAAAAACAGGCCTTATGCATTTGCATATTATAACTTTAGACATATGCTTCTTTATTGTGATGATCATTAATTGTAGTAGATAAAAATAATGAAGCATACTTTTTTTTAAAAGAAACCAGATAGGCTGGATCTTTCATTGTAAGGTCTTGCCTTTTGGTTATTGTTGCTATTTATATTTATAGTATTTTGGTGAGAGTCTAGGGATGGGCTAAAGGTCTAAGGATTGGCCTGAGATTAGAGATGGCAAGATTTTTTTGGGGGAAGGGGGGGGGGGGGTAGGTGATGGGTCAAATTGGGTCCTTACCGAAAGTCATTGTAGCATATGTTTGGGTTGGGTCGGATCATCTTCAGTTTAAGACTTTAAGTATACACACTTTCTTCTCTTAAAAAATATTTTAAAAATATAATGCGTGGGATTTGTTTAAAAGAGCCGTGTTATTACCATAAGAGCATTTGATCTTGTAATAAAACTATTTGGGAGGGCATTTATATGAACTTTGAACGGCTTCAACCCCGGCAGGCATTCCCCTTTTAAGAATTTTTCATTTCTATTTTGATTCTTTTGAGATAAAAAACAACCAAAATCAACCTGTTCATGAGTGAAGGAGGTTGAAAGTGCACGTCAAGTTGTCAACTGGAGACAGGTTATAATTAGCAGTTGCTAACTTGATCATTTTTCTTAGTAACTGGTTAAAACTGAGAATGGGGCTGGGTCCTATTGGGACAGCTATTCCATAATGTGGGCTCTGAGCTGACACCTTGGTTGCTCATACGTTTAGCAATACGCATTTGGCCACAGGCTTCTCTGATGTGGACTACAGATGACAGATCTTTGATGTGTTTTTTTACTGCTATATGATTTTCTTGTCGACTCTGAAATGCATAGATTTGGTGTTTGTCGTCTTTTTCTTTGTTTGGTTGTTGTATTGTCGTAAAGCAGGGAGGGAAAGGAGCAAAAGACGAATGTTGAAAAAAGAGTTAACTGCAGGATTAACATGCTAATGATTTCATTTTGACCTTATTTCTAGCACTTGAACCTATGAAATGTAAACAAATGCACCTTTTTGTATGATTGAGTAGAACACAAGCTTAAAAACATGATAGTATATTCGTTTTATAAGTAGTTGCTTTTTTACTCCTCACACGACAAGCAATTAATGCTATTTATGCCATTGAATGGGTTCGTTTGGGAAAGTTGCTAGAACTCATGGAGCAGTGGTGTGTTGCCTGTAGAATCATATATCAAAGAACATTAATGTGATATTGTTTATAAGGTTTCTGGTTCTAACGTTAATCCCCTGAAAATATTGAAACCATGGCCTTGTTAAAGGATTTGGGCCAAATGATCTGGTGCTTGTGCTTGAGGTTTAATCAAGTGAACAACACTAGTGCCTTAGCCAAACCTCGTAATTTTTGGCCGTCTTTTAAAAATTGCTAGCAAATATCAACTGTGAAGTGTGAACTACTTGACCATCTCGAACTGGAATTGTTAGCCTGTTAGTTTTGTCGAAATCCTTAAAACATGTTGAGATGTTTGATATTGCGTTAGTAATGGTAATGCCTTGGATTCGCCATAGAATGCGATCTGATATGAAGCTTGGTACAAAATCATAATGTTTATGAACGGGTCTAGCAAGCAGCTATGGCAAGAAAAGAATTGCAAACGAGAGGAAAGGGAGTATAGATCACATGTGCAAGCCTCCTATTATACTTCAAAAAACTTTTACATCTATTAGAGCACCCAGCCTCCTAATATTCTTAGAAAAAGTTTTACATCTATTAGAGGACCAGTAGTAATAACTATTGTCACTAACAGCTATGTCGATATCATCAATATAAATGTGCTCAATATAATACGTAATACCTACGAGTTTTTCATTATTATACATGGCATCACAACCTTTGGGTTATGGCTATATTATCATTTTCTCTCCCTGTTGCCTCTCCGTCGCCACCACTGTAGACACCTCTTGCCGGCATTGTAGTTGTAGCTTCTGCCATTGCAACCGTAGTTCCTACCGTCGCTGCCTGCCACCGCTGCTCCCTTTGCCTCCGCTGTAGTAGTAGCTCCTGTCGCTATAGTTTACTACAACCGCCACTCTTCTTGCCGCCCTCTTTGGCCACTAACCCGTCGCCACCTCGCCGTCACGGAGTTTTTTTTTTTATATTTATATGATCTTTTCTTTTCTTTTATTTATTTTATTTTTCACTCCAATGCGAGCTTCTGATCTTCTACTATTCTCCTTGCGGAGGAGTATAGAGATATGTATATTTAGGTTTAATGTAGGATAGACCGGTCCAACTGTATTAGGGATGGCAGAAAAAACCGAAACCGACGGGGAAAACTGAAAACGGACATAAATGGGGCGGGTTCGGGAATGGGGAAAACCCGATTATTTTAAACGGGACGGGTTTGATGATCCTCGCCTTGATTACCCGATACCCAATTATAATTTAATATTATATATATTAATATACATTGTAGGAACCTAGAGGGGGTGAATATGTTCTTTTACTTAGTTTACCACATTTTTTCTAAAAAAAATAAATAAGTAAGTTGTGTTTTAAATATTGATCTTGAAGTTTATAACAACACAACAAATATTTGTAAGAAATAAAGAGAGTAGAGATAGAGAGATATTACCAATATAGTAGACAAGAGATTTATAGTAGTTCATGCGTGTTAACAAATTTACACTACATCCATTTCTTGGCATCACCCACAAAGAGTTGCTCCACTAAAACTTTTCTCTTTGAAGGTAGAGATAAACCTTTACAACTTCTCTTTTTAGTTTACAAGAAATAATCTTCTCTCTTGCAAACAAGGCTAAGATGTGCCTAACTTCACTCTAATTATATTGGCTAGAGTTAATCCTCACATTCACTCTAATTTGTTGGCTAGAGTTAATTCTTACACAATTATACAAATAAAATGATATAATGAGAAGTAGATTTGCTCTGCAAAGCTTTACACTATTGCTTTTGCCTTTGATCTTGAAAGATGAAATTTTTTGCAAAAGAGCTCTCAAGAGGTGAGTTAGTATACTGTGTTTTTTGGATTGCAAGAGGTGAGAAAAAATGAAGTAACAAGCTTGTTTAAATATCCGCAAAAGGGCAAAAGCAAATTTTGTCCGGATCCTCACAAACGATCACGATCGACCGTGAACATGCCGTGGGATGCCAATGCACAACTTTTGATAAATATAGACGTTGGAGATTGTTTTATACCATACTTACGCCTTTTTTTCCTTTAAAAATGGTCTGAAAAAGGTGCTAGAAAAAGGTAAGCATTGACCTTCAAAAGAATTTGAATTTTGTCACCAAAATGGAAGAAAAAGAAATATATGTAAAAGCATGTTGAATGTTTTTCAAAAATAAAAGATGTTTTTTCCTATTTCAGGTTTGTAGTTTTCTAAGAGAATATTATGTTTATTTACCGCCTAAACAAGAAGGTTGTTGTCTTATACTATTGTGGTTTATAAAACATTGGATATTTTTATAAAAGATTTACTTGTATTTATAAAATTTTTAATGTGATTATTTTATAAAATATTTATAAGCTATTAGAAAGTTATATGTGAACCTGCCTTTCTTTCTTTGCCAGGAGGGGATAGATCACAATTTTCCTTATGGACCTTTCAACATCTTTGCTTCGTCAAGTATGAGATTTGTTGATTTCGATAAGGACGATTTTTGAAACTTAAGGGCTGTGCAACAACGGCTTACCCACGGTCGACCGTGGGTAGACCGTGATGGTTAAATTTGTTAAGGGCTGTGCAGCGACAACTTACTCATGGTCGACTGTGGGTAGACCATGATGGTTGAATTTGTCTTTCATGCTTGTTGTCTTCTTCTTTTTGTTGATTTGAGGTCTTAACTATGTTCTTCACTTAATCATCAATTTAATGTTTGTTAATATCTTAAAAATGTAGCACACGAACATATGAATAATTTTGATAAACAATAATATCACATGTTCATATTTTTAGCATCATCAAAACAAGAAGTGCATTTCTCAATGTGTGATCATGTATGAACTAACATACATAAAATTAATTTTAAATAAAAAATATACAAATCTTTATACACGTTCACACAACTTAATTTTAATTGTAGTCTTTCTTTGGGTTGTTTGGTTTTGATATATTGGATGCATTTAGACTCTTTAAGACTTAAATATCGGTTCAGATATGTTTGTATTCGATAATGTTGTATAATTTAGTATAATCGTTTTCTAAAACTCGTGGCAAAGTCTTAACGGTAATGATCCTCATGGTGAAAAATCACAGTTTTACTTTAACAGGTATCTCCGCGGTGAAAATTACCCATTTAATCACATGTTTATATTAAACGGGGATATCCGTTTCCGTGCGTTTTTCCCCTGTTACCCGACTGGGATTCCCGTTTAAATCCCCGTGGGTTTTTAAGCAGAGACAGTTTTCTTAAATGGGGATGGAGACAGGGGGACCAATCCCCGACTCGTTGTCATTCCTACTACCATTGTACTCCATAAATAGTACTTAATGTAATATGTAATACCTACGTAGTTTACATTATTCTACGTGACCACAACCACAAGCTTGAGGATAACAACCATATGATGAGTTGGGCCTGGTAATAGCATGAGCAACACGAGCTCGTTATAGCTCTATTATGAGCATAACACTCGCTTGCTCATCGTAAGCTAGTTTATTAGAGAATTGAGAGAGACATGGAAGATCAATTAAGTGTATGACGTGTATGTTTATTATTTCTGTGTTCTCTTCTCCATTCATTATCAGATCACTAGAATTAGATATGTGTGTTTATCTTGTTTGTTAATTCTGCTGTCAACAAATTTATCAACCAACAACACCATCGTTAAATATTGTTGGTTGAACTATCGTTAGTGTCATGTAAACTTGTAAGCAGTATGAAAGAACATAGTTGGTTGAAGAGAGCTGTAACGCCCCATTTTATAAAAACTAAGTTTAAACAAAAACATAATAAAAAGGATTCACATATAGTTTTTAACAGTAAGCGGAAGCATAATTTACATCAAAGTTTGAGTATTGTTTCATAAGAAAACACATCTAAAAGTACAACTGCTGTTTCTTATATTACACAACGGGCGTTAAGTTTCAAAAGAAGTTCAGTAAAAGCTGTCAAACGGAAGCTTTGCCCTTGCCTTTGGAATGACCTGCAAAACATTTTAAAAACAGTATCTGATAAGCTACGAGAGCTTAGTGAGTATGCCAAACTAATAATCATATAAACACACGTATAGAATCATAAAGAGATACCACACGTATGTCAGGCAACAAAGCTAGCCTCTGGTTCTAGACCCAGGGCAGCTACATAGGTCACAGTACTGTACCACATCTGAGCCTTACTGCACATAGCAGTATGCTAAACAACACATATGAATAGTATATGCATAATATTCTATCATGATAACACACATGCTGTAGATATGAATAATAGTCTAGTAAACTCACCTTGTAAGCTGTAAAGTTATAAATCAATCCACAAGTAGTTACAGTTTAGTGAAAACGTCCACGATTAGTCTCTACAGGTATAATACCAATAATATATTAAACACATGCTGAAACTTAGTAATTAGAAACTGGAAATGGGCAGGGCACGCCCGTACCCTACTACAGGCACGCCCGTGCCTAGGTGATGCGACTTACGAATGCTACAAATGATCCGACCTTCGTATCCAACTTATATATATCCGACTTTCAAACCCCAAAGTCGTACGACTAATGAGT
The DNA here is from genome assembly GCA_032274825.1 of Drosophyllum lusitanicum. NCBI lineage: Eukaryota > Viridiplantae > Streptophyta > Magnoliopsida > Caryophyllales > Drosophyllaceae > Drosophyllum > Drosophyllum lusitanicum. The sequence goes on along the minus strand of JAUEJL010126040.1, from coordinate 1,072 downwards.
CATGCCCGTGACTGGGCATGGTATGCCCGTGCCCTTGCCCCATGGCACGGGGGTATTTCAAGAACTAGGGCATGCCCGGCCATAGGCACGCCCGTACCCCTTCAAGGTACGGCCGTGCCCGGCTCTGGTCTGAACCAGTAAGTCGTCCAACTTGCTGTAAATGACTATATTTGATTTAAAACTCAATTGTAAACGATTTAAAGCTTCATGGGGGTGATTCCTTTCATCCTAAACAACTAATAAACAACAACTAACACCAAAAGAACATACTTTGATCCTAGAATCAATCCTTGACCCATTTAACCCATATGAACACTTAAAATACTCAACAACCTTACCTTGATGATATAGAACTTGTTGTGGATTTGGAAAGATGCTAAATCTTGTTGTTTTTCTTGTTCAAAATTCAAAGAAAAGTGCAGCCAACACTCACGTACTTACAGAGAAATAGTTGTCCGAAAAGTTTGCAAGAAGACTTCAAGGTAAAGTCTAAGTATAGGCAATATATATCTATAACTACAGGTTAATGGCATAAATGGTCCCTGCACTTATTTAAGTTCTAATCTGGCAGCTTTGGCCCCTCTAGTTTTATAAACACATTTAATCCCATCTAAGCAACTCATATCACACACATAATACTTATTAATTTATTTCTATTATTTAAATATATTTTTGAACCTTGGGTGTTACAAAAACACAAGCAGAATCTCGAAAACGGAGGCATGATGCTCCTGAGGATCCAGGACATCATGAAGGGGAGAAGCGGCAAAGGGTTGGTTGGAGATACATAGGTGCCCAAAGCGCAGTCTTGCATTTGGAAGCCGCTCCAGCATCAACGCCTCAAGCAGGGGGTAGTGGCAGTGGCAGTGGTGGTGAAAAGTAGCAAGCAGTGGATTTTGAGTTCTTGGTTGGTGATAGTGTAGATCTGCAAGAGGCAGAGGTCCCGCAAACCCCACAAATCCAAATCCCTCCAATCCAAAAAAATATGTTGGAAAATGCCCACTGACACACACGAGTTGGTATCACTACCGATGAGGCATAGGCCTATTGGGTCACACGCCAAGTATTGATT
>JAUEJL010126029.1:0-11552 GCA_032274825.1 Drosophyllum lusitanicum | reverse complement strand
CCACAGGCGCACCCCGCACCTGTACCCGGTGCTCTAAGAAACTTTTTCATAAACACGGCATTCTACCGGAGTCAACCGTCACACAGTGACAAATATATATTACTGGTTTTTGTAAGTTCGTTCCATTGAGACCAATATATAGATTTATACTTTTTATCTTAGATAATTGTGTCTACACTGCTAGATATCCAAAGTCTTACACTGCTAAACCCGTTATAGGAACAATTTTAGTCCATTGCTTTCGTTTTCCAACGAAAAGAAGCGATTTCACCTGTTTTTCTTCTAAGATGTTTCGTTCAATCATTGCAAGGTATTTGGGATGGCTAAGTTGTTCTTTGAGGTGGTGGTCAAGGCTTTGTTTTATGTTGCTATAATTTTTTTTTTAATTAACAAGACACGGGTCATCAATCATCATGATTGTGATGATTGATGACCCGCCCATCACCTTCACACGGGCCACACCTGGATAATTTGTTGTTGTCTGGCCCCATCTACCCTTCTTTGGTTTAATAACTCACCAGGCCCGCTTCTTTGAATTTCTTTTTAAAATTAACAAGATGAGGGGAAAACTATCATTTGAACAAATTTGCTGGTCTTCCATTACGATAACAAATTCCATAATTAAGGATCTATGTAGTTAATAAGATTTGTTGGTTTCTTGAAAGATGAGAGGTTCAAATGATTGGACAACATAGGCTATGGTGATGGGTCAGTGCTTTTATGGTCAGAGGTCGCTAGACAAGATCTGTGTTTCTTTCTCTCTTCATACGTGTTAGGGTGCAAGCGAGTTGAATCGAGCTCGAGCTTGACTAGATAACTTTATGTTAAGCTCGAGCTTGTCTTGATAGCTAGACGAGCTTTCATACTTAAAGCTCGAGCTCGCCTTGTACAAGATTCATCATTATCTCAATCTTGACTCGAAAAGCTCGAAATTATATAAAAAATTGAATTCAAAAACCAAATTATTCATAATATAGATAAAATTTTAGATTTATTCCAAGAAATACTCATATTTAATCTATTTCAATATTAGCCTCTTGTGTATATATATTACACATATAAATATAAATATACTATACAAGGCTCAATAAGAACTCTAGCTGAACTCTTAGAAGCTCGAGCTCGACATGCAAGTTATTCCGAGTTCGATAAGGTTACGAGAAAAACTTGACTCATTTACACCCACATGTACATATATATTTATATATTCAGTCCATTAATTAAATTAACAAGACAAAGGCAAAACTATCATTTGAAGAAATTTGTCGGTCTTTTATTACGGTCACAGATTTTATAATTAAGGACCATCTCTGTAATTAATAAGATTTATTGGTTTCTTGAATGATGAGAGGTTCAAATGATCGGACAACAAAGGCTACGGTGATGGGTCACCGGTGTTTTCATGGTCGGAGGTCGTTGGACAAGATCTATGTAAAATTTTCTCTTCATACATGTTTAGGTGCAAACAAGTAGAATCGAGCTTGAGCTCGACTCGAGGACTTTATGTTAAGTTCGAGCTTGGCTCGATTCCTTGACGAGCTTTCACAATTGAAGCTCAAACTCAGATCGTACGGGATACATTATTAGCTCAGGTTTGGTACAAAAAACTCGAATTTATATTAAAAAAACAAATCTAAAAACCAAATTATTCAAATTATATAGATAAAATCTGAATTAATGATATCTAGTAATTAGTTTTAATAAATACTACATATACTATACAATGTTCGATAAGAACTTGAATCAAACTCTCAGAAGCTCGAGCTCGACTCGTCAAATATTTCGAGCTTGTTTTTTTGGCTCGAACTCGATAAAGTTCAACTCGATGAGCCAAGCTCGAACTCGAGTTAATAGATAAAAGTTTAACTCTATTGCACCCATATGTACATATATATGCATATTATATATTTATATATTTCAGTCAATTGATTAAATTAACGAGATGAGGGCAAAGATTGTCATTTGAACAAATTTGACAGTCTTTCCATTATGGTAACAAATTTCATAAATAAGGACCATCTTTGTAACTAATAAAATTTAGAAGCTAAAAGTGAAAAAATTGGTAAAAGATAGGGATCAAAACTGGAACTTTACTCAATTATGGATTATCTGTATATTTAAAATGGGGGGAAACAAGAAGTGTATGAATGATGAATCCCGTCCACACACAAGTCTATCATAATTCATTTGATCAATGGGGAATCAAATTCAAAAAACCCAACAAGATGAATATACTCTCACCTGCGAAATCTGCTTCGAATCCCTTCCCAACAAGAAATTCCAGCAGAATAGGAACCGATGTATGCACCGGTTTTGCACCGATTGTATGATCAAATACATTCAAGTGAAGCTCGAAGAAAACGTATCACACATTAAATGTCCTCACAGTACCTGCAATTACTCTCTCGAACCCTTAATATGGCGCCCCAAAATTACACCCAAACTGTTCGACAAATGGTGCGATCTGTTGTCTGAATCATCGGTGTTAGTGTTTGATAGGGTTTATTGCCCAAACAGCCGGTGTTCGGAATTGATTTTGATCGAGTGTGGTAACGGTAAGCTGAAGAGATGTGTGTGTCCTGCTTGCCGGAAACCGTTTTGTTTCGGGTGTAAGGTTCCATGGCACGCTGGTTATACATGTGAAGAGAGTAGGGAGAGGATGGACGAAAACGATGTCGTTTTTGGTGTGGTTAGTGAGAGGAATGGGTGGAAAAGGTGTCCAAAGTGTAGGCATTGTGTTGAGCTTGTTGCTGGTTGCTGTAATGTTGAATGCAGGTTTGTTCTATGTATTGCCTAAAATTAAATCAGTTTCTTTTTTTTTTATAAATTTAATGAATAATAATTTTGACTTTGTTGCAGATGTGGACTTAAGTTTTGCTATAGATGTGGAAAACATATATCAGAAACCAAGTTTTGGATTGACAAATTCTATGTTTGTTGCAAAACGACGTCGCAAGGGTATGGGCATGGGCAGCCGATAATGTAGCCTCGATGAAGCCTTCAATTCTTCAAAGCGATAATGCAAGCTTATCTCTTTATTTATAACTTCATTGGATCTCCTGACAATACTTAAATTTGATTGCGACTAAAGTAAATACAGGATTGCTCTGTATTCTTGTCTCCAATGATTTATTTTTTAGAATAAAAATCCTTTTTTGTATTATTATCATGTGATATAACGCTGATGTAGCAAAAAGATATAAGGACGAAAAAGAAGACTTACTTAATAACTAATGGGAAGTATGTAATATGTTAAAAAAAATGAGAGCAGAGTAGAGGAATGCATGGTACCGGACCGGTACCGGTACCGATTTTACCGAATACCGAATTTGATTTAAAGACGGTACCGAATACCGTACCGAATATTCATATAAGGGACTACCTATTTTACCTAGTTGGTTTGGTACTAGTCCCGAGTACCAATTTAGTAATATTTCAATAACTGAGTACTGGACTGAAAACTCTAATTTGATACCGGTTCCGGTACGGTTCGGTATTTCCGGTACCCATGCTCACCCCTAGAGAGGATTATAGGTTTGACATGCGTCAAAATCTTAACAATACGACTTGGAGAGCTAGTCATTGACCGTAACTAATAGTAGTTTCTATCCTTGTTCATCCGTGGATTGAGTAGATCACACCGATCTCTAACCAAGTAAAATACGTGTTGGTGTGCTTTTTCTTGCACTAGAATTTATTGTGTTCACCAACACTGGCATTACATAGTTATTACTTTGGTCACTATGGCTGATAGAGCGTTTGGTGCTCTTCCTGTGCTATAATGAGAAGTTGAGAACTATTAAACAACAAAAATTCCCTGACTTAGCCCATAGCAACTTCTATCCATTAGCTTGAATATTGGGTTGATGCAAGGCGATGTTTCTCCATTGTGGAACTTTTTTTTTTACTGAAAACATAGCTACAATTTTAAACAGGTGCAATTGTTGATATACATTGAAAAGGAATTGTAAAAGAAAGGGAAAGCGATATAAAAAAAAGGTTTTCACATATAAAAGACGGCATTGGTTGAATCGGTACCTCGAGAGGCCCATAAGTCGGGCAGTCAAGAGCTGTTAATGGTATAAAATTGTGGAGAAATAACTAAAATAACAAGTAAAGAATATCCCTTCTATTGATTTCTGACACAAAATTACACTTCCAAATCTGTACCTGTCTCTTGAATCAAGTATCATCAAAACGAGAATTATCAACTCGAGCTGCTATTGTAACCTAAAAAACTCAGTTAATCTTAGCTTTGGGTCGTCTTGGCTTTAACACGAACCATAGAACAAACAACACAACTAAGAATGCAGGAATCGTGGTCAAGTCGAACTCAACCTTAACCTTTCTCTGCTTGGTGCAGTGAATCTGGTGCATGCTGGCTATTGTTATGTTCACATAATCTACAAACCTACAAAAGATGAGATATCAACATGATATTAGCTGATATAATGGCTGTCAAGCACAACACTTGGGGTAGAATGTGAAAGCCAAAGATACTGCCAAAACTGCAAAGAAAACTAAACCATATCTATGCAACCAAGATCCAAAAATAAATCGTGTTGGCATATATTTTCCCAAATTTATTTTTTTAATATTACTTCTATTTTTTATGATCATCTAAAAAATAGATACGCCTTAACTCATGACCTCATTCAAAAACCACCAACTATGAAAAGCAATACAAAGTTATAGAACCAGTTCAGCATAAATTACCAAAATGTGTGATAAAACAGTTGACTTTCAACAAAATTACCCTTTGGAAAGGACAGAAATGTGGTCTCTATGCTTTACACACACTTACAATATGCTTAAAAGTGAAGGAAGAGCAACAGCACCAACATCTTTTTATGGAAGAAACAATAAGTTGGAAAAAACAACAAATACTGTTTCTTTAAAAAACCATAAATTATCCATTTCAACAACTGTGGATCATGACTCTCACAACCTCAAAAATCAGGGTTTTCATAATCAGGAGGATGAAATTTTTTTAAAAAAAAACAGAAGCGGGTCTCAAGCATGCTTCACAGGCTTCTATTCATTGGGAAATCTACCCTGACGGCGCATATCAAACAAGTCAAAAGTCAAAACTCACACTACTTGTCATTTTCTTTCATGCCCCGAATACTAAACTAATCTATTTCCCCTTTACAGAAATTATTAAAAACTATCTTTAAGATTAAGTTTCGTCCAAAGTAGACGAAACTCAGATCTCAAAATGATTAGTCTGGCTCTCAATATATAGATATCAACAAAATTTTCCATTGTCAACTTTAAATAGTATATTCCCCCTTTTAATGTCCAAAAGAAATAATAATATTATAATCATGGAAGTAGAGACCCTACAAGACACAAGTAACAAATACATTTATGAAGATTATTATTAGGATTCAAAAAACTTCTTTCCTACGTAATTGGCAAATTTCTAGATGTTACTAAAAAGCCAGTGTACCTACCACATTATAATTGTATCTATATATCCCCTACAACCACATACACAACTAATTTAAGAGTAAGCAAACAAGAATCTAGAAGCATGTTTCTCTGAACACACAAGAATGGGAAAGATGTTCTTAAATATAAAAAAGACTAACCCCTTGGAAGCATCTTCAAGACTGCTCAAAAGTCTCAAAGCATCCACAAAGCGTAGTTCTCCCGCAACTGTTGATATCTGAAGAATGAAAAGGATTAATATAGCTGTCAATTTTCTGAATCTCTTATTTTCATTTTTCTTTTCTTTTTTTTCTGAAAAGGATGAAAAGGAGGGGTGTACAATAAAAAATGGTGACATTATATGTGAAGTGTGTTGTGCTTGTATTATGCAAGGAAAAGGTATCAACTTTTTTTTTTTTTTTGAAGAAGAACATAGAAAAAGGTATCAACTTACTCTTTTCCATCGGTTAACAACATAGTTATATTTGTCCACCAAATGCCTCTCATGTACCTGGAAAGCCTTAAAACTTTGTTCAGCTGGCATATACGTTAAGTAGCACGAAAGCTCTTGTTTGCCATACTTTATAATTGAGATGACAGGTAAAAAGACGGGGAATGGCCATTATTATCAATTGTTGATTTTTTTATTTTTTATTTTTGTAAAAATCTTCCAATCAATATATGCAGAAAAGAAACCATAATCTCTTAATTCCAAGAAAAGTCAGAATGCAAGTTTCTTAAGACTTAAAAACATAGCAACAATTTATAATAAAAGAAAATTAGTTTTGGATATTATCCTTTTGAGAGCAGATCTTGTTAAACAGAGAGGGTAACCTAATGAAATCGATTTTTAGCCTGGTTGTCATGCCATGGTGTAAACCCTGAACGTGGGTATATTGAAATTAACCAAAGCGACCATGGGTCAAAGAGCAGAGCTTTGGTATGGGTCTGGTTGACCCAAAAACTTCTAAAAAAACATTATTATCCATAAATATTAATGAAGGTATGATTACAAAGAGTACGTTATTTCAATAACAATAACTATTTAAAAAATAAACAATTCAGGAGGTTGTATGCGTTAAAAAATACAATTAGGGTGACAATATAATATTTCAATAACAAGCTGGGTATAAATTGCCACCACTACTGAAAGTATGCATATGCCTGGATAACTTTACTACATAAATGATTGTTTGTTTGAGTCGTTGCGTTAGGGCAATACAACTACGAGAACCAGTTATGAAAGAGCAAAACCCATTTTCCTATTACTCTATAAGCTCCATATTTGACCTGACATCATTTTGGCACGTTGTGTCAATAGCATTTGATTTCAATTATTGTACCATTTAATATATATTATATCATGTGCAACTATCAGCCGAAGGGAAGGATACAAGTACGTTCCACCGATAAACGGTGAATTGCTGAATTAACTTGTTGTATGGATTCCTCAAGAGTTGTAAGCATATAGCTTCGTGCAATTGTATCTGACTGAAACTGTGAGATATGCCACCCTTGAGAAGTGACCGATAATGGGTTGCATCCCACTGACCATACCCAGTCCTGCCAAGTAACAACCATATTACACCCTGCTTTTTTATTTGCTATTTTAATTTTAAAAAAAACATAATTTCATAAGCCATCAAAATGGAACTGGCTTATACTCCCTCATCACAAAAAAAGATGCAACACTTCCAACTTTAAGCTGTCCCAAAAAGATGCAGCATTTATTTTTTCAGTAAGATATAGGTAATGCTGTTTTCAATCTACAATACAAATTTCTCAATTCTGTCTTAAGTAAGAGCCATATCAGACATTTAATTATTAGTTAAGACATCCTATTGGACTAAGTACCAAGTAAAAACATTGTATCTTTTTGATACAGAAGGAGGGTATACATTCTTTTAAATGACATAAAACTGCCTTATATAGCGACTTATTTTCACAAACTCTTCAATGATACAAGAAATAATGTTCTCTATTCATTAGTGTCTTGTAACATTTAAGTAGCTGTAAATGAAGAACTTGGTGAGTATATTTGTCTAGGCAATTTCAATCAGCATGTTAACAGAAGAGCATAGATCATGTTCCAGAGAGGAAACTACAGCCTCAATCTATGCTGGTAGGTAAGTAAGAATATATGAGTAGCAAAGAAAATGTGAAGTGTCCTAAGATTCTATTGGAATAATAAGTAACTTCTCCTAAATGATTTAGGAAACAGATAGCCAAACTTCAATTGCTTTTATAAAACGAACACATAGAATACCTCGATTGCAGTTTCATGAGCTTGGCTGTATACAAGATGAAGAGGAAGCAACCCAGCAATATGTTCAGCAACAGCAGCCAATGCAGCCTTTATTGGCCTCCTGAACGTACCATACAAATGTTAAAAATAATATGACCTGGTTAGATATTGCAATGCAGTCATATGTCGCATGGAAAGCTTACTACCAGAAGATTATCAAGCAAGAAACCTTCATTTTTTCATTGTTAGACTCCAGAAGTAGACCTTTCAAAAATGATTCCAGAAGTAGGGTTTTGATTTTGTATGATGTCAAATGTTCTAACAAGCCAAGTTCATTTCTCGACTGTATAATTACAAACTTCAAAAAAATCCAATAAGATATTGATTTTGTGTGTTTTTATTTCCAAACTTTATTAAAAAGCCAAAAACTTCTACCACAACTGAAGCTTTAGCTCTATGATCTTTAGATACGCTCAAATGTTTGCTTAACGTGACAGTCTTATAATCAACGAAAATGACCTATATGCAGCCTACACGCCAAACAAAACCAGGTCAAAAACTCAAAACGATGAAACATACACCGATTACGGCCATCTAACATGCCAGCAAAGAGTAAGAGGTGCCAAAACCAGTAGCCCGATACTGTTTTTAATGCATACAACTCCTAAAATGTTTTATTCAGACATTTAGACTACTAGGGTGATAATAATGTTTTTCTTGTAGTCATACTCGACCCATTAATTAATTAATTTTATATATATATATATATAAAAATTAAAAGATGAAAAAAAATGTCTGTAGGTCACCACAACAAGGTCAAGTACGTTTCGGCCCATACCAAATGACCCTTATCAACTCGACCAATTGGAGTTTTGACCTGTTACCGAACCCAACTGGCCTCCCAATCTTGTAATCTATATTATTTATTCTCACTCAACAATCTACTATGTTCTGACATAGGTCTCAAATTTTTAAGGAACAGTTCAACAAATAACTACGGCAGTAAATGATGGTGGGTCCAAATGATCATCTTTTCAGTACAAGGCAGACTAAGTATCAACTAAACTTAGGAACAGGTACTGACATGCTTTATGATGAGGTAAGTGATACAAATATTCAAAACCTATGATTAGCAATTGAATGCTGAATAAGACATATTGTCATACACAAAAAAATCACCTCAAGTTCCACAACAGAGATTTCCCATTGCACTGTAGATGGCTTTCCCATGATGTTGACTCAGATTGGACAACAATAACCATGTCAGAGAGTGCCTTTGCCTGATAATATTTGTCCACTAACAATGGTTCACCATGAATAAACCAGAAAATTGGGACCTCTAACGTGGACCTACTGTTGGCATGTGACCCTGCACTAATAAAGAAGACAGTTACTTCTTTACTGCACTAGAGTAGACAAGCATTTTAATAACCCACTAGTTTATAACTTTCTGTAACTTGAGTTAGAACAATTGTGCTGGTTGTGTAATAACGATACTTGCAATTAATTACAATGTTTGTAATCTACAATGACAGCTTATATAAAATGCTCTGCTATATATCCAATGTTCTTTTAGAATCAACCAATATCCAAATGTTCTAGAATCAACCAATATATGAGCTCTTGTGGTATAAAATCAGTATATAAATAGTTTTACTGATTATAATTGACCTTTAAGAGAACCATGATCACTCAGCCTCTGCAACTGATGCTGTAGAATAGAAGTATCAAGATATGAGCGAACATTTCTCCTAAATGTTCCATTAACAAGCAACATAGGTACCGCAGCCGCTCTTCGAGCTACAGAAAAGGCCATTGCCAAGGCTGGATCCTCCGAAAGTGGTAACCTAGAAACAATTATACAAATTCAATATCCAGACGGTTACAAATTGTAATAACTACATATACATATAGATATATATATACACACACACATATACATATACATATACATATGTATACATACATATATGTGTGTCTCTGTGTGTGAGAGAGATTAAGGTGAACATACATGTGTTGGCTGAAGGTTGGTTGCTGAGAAGGTAACAGTAAAGAGGAAAGTCCTTCCATAAGAGCATTGACATCGACAGGCAAATGGTTGATATTCCTGACTTTCTGCATTTCAAAAATAAAATTAGGATTGTTTTTTATGGAGTTGTCTGAATATGATTTCATCTTATGACATATATTTTACCTCCTGGGTAATGAAAAATAACTGGAAGGATATTTTCTCATAATGATGGAAAGCCCCATCAGCAATGGAAGGTGATATAATGTGCCTCATAGATGCCCATAATGTTGCCCCCATATGTGCAAGGAAAGTATCACGTGCAACTGTGTAGTTGTGCAATCCCTGAAATGAAAAACTTGGGTTGTAAAGCTACTAGTTGCATCTTTTTACTGTACAATGTATGCATATTTTTTTTGTTTATTCCACAACTCTCAAGAAAAGAAAACCATTATAAATGTTCAGACGATGACTGCGGAAGCATACCTCATAAGAATTATCACTGAACAAATTCCAATTCTCCATCCGTTTTAAAGCATCTACGGCCTTTTGTTTATGGTTCTCAACAGAGTCATCATTTTCAAAAGACTCGAGCTCTGTTTTTAAGTCTCTCATTCTCTCGTCAAGTTCTGGGTTATAAAACATCAAGAGAAACAATGTGATAAAAGGATCACAGAGTGGTTGAAAATACCAAGAATATTATGGATAAAAATTAACAAAAAGAATAATTCAAAAAATATAAAGCTCCGCCAGACTCAAACATCATAACTGTAGAGCTCATGTAGCATTTAAAACATGCATAGATCTTATGTCATAGATTACCTTCACAAAGCGAGAGCTTCACCCTTCTTCCCCAACAGTGTTTGAAAGCAAATAGCTCATATATATCTATCTCTGCTAAAAGGATATCAATGGCTTGATGATCTTTCTGGCAAGTTGATGTACAGCACATGTTAGGCAGATAACATTCATAAAGGCCACTTTTTGCCCACTTACAAATATTCAATCAAGAAACATAAACTGCTATAATCAACTAAAAGAGTCTTGCCACATCCCTTACCATCTTTCAACACCATTCATACAGAAATAACTATCGTCAACCAACCTATGTAACATGGAAGACAATATTTACATCAAAGTTTCAAGATCAGGAAAGAACCATAGGTTTTGTCATTGAATTTTAATTTTTAGTACTCCTTTAACCCATGAAAAATGCACTTTTTTAATTTTTTTTAGGCTAATCTAACAGTGCAACCAGCTTCATCTTAATAAAATTAAATGAAAAATAGTAAAACAAAAGTTTATTCTTCTGCAGATATATAAAAAAAAGTTTATTCTTGCCCATGCAATTAGTTTAACCTAACATATATATATATATATATATATATACACACATATATACATACATATAGGTTGAACTGCCACAATATATCTGCTACAGCTTGATAGATTTATTGACATTTCTTCCTTGCTTTAATTCACTACAATTTTACTGTTGGTGTAAGAAGTGCAGATGATCTTCTAACTAAAAAGAAACTGGTGAACTTGCAAGAAAGATGGTTAAAAAAACATGGTATTATCTATCCATGGTGTACTGCTTTTAAGTTGATATTATTTGTACTTGTTACAACCGCTAGTTAATGAATTCTTTCTTTTTAATGAATTTTCTCAATCATAAATTGTGCAATTGGACATCTGAAAATTGGTCAATTGCGTAAATTTCGACACTCAAGAATATTAAGCATTCTACAAACTCGAATATGAAGAATCAATGTTGTAGAAGTCGCTAGGCGGGAGCCGGGCGGTAGGCGGGGAGTAGTGAGTACTCGGCCTAGGCGGGGAGTTCTCGGATTGGATTTTTTTATG